>ML785250.1:57333-75157 GCA_009831015.1 Picea engelmannii
ATATTTTGAAGCTTGTCCCAAATCTCTTTAGCAGATTTACAATGTGCAACTTTGGTGAATACCGTATCACTGAGACCATTCAAAAGTGCATTTATGGCTTTGGAATTATTCTCACTGAGTTTCACTGCTGGTGCTGTGTATCCATCTACAATTGATTGCCAAACTTGAAATCCTTGTGCCTCTATATATGTCTTCATCCTTATGCTCCAAAAAGCATACTTCTGTCCATCAAACTGTGGTATTCCATTTTTATATGAGTTGGTACTCTCTATGATCTACCTTTCAGTGGTTAAACTAATTTCTGAAGGAACCTGCTATGATACCAATTGATGGATTACTGAGACGGGGGGTGAATCAATAATAGCGTAATTGTAATCCTTTTTCTTCAAATGTTATATCAATGTAGAATTATTATCCAATAATGAGCAGTAAGAAATAAACAATCACACACATACACAATACACTAGTGTTTTACGTGGAAACCCAAATCAGGAGAAAACCACAGAATGATTTTTCTTATATGTCTTGAAGAATTACAGTCATTGGAAGAACCAAATTCCTTTGTTTTCTAGCTGCAACTGGAAGGAGGCTCCAACCCCTTAGTTTCTCAGGCTACAACCTGAGGGAAGCTCCAACTCCCCAATTCTTTGGCTACAACCAGAAGGAGGCTACAACCCCCAATGTTCTCCGGCTACAACCGAAAGGTGGCTACAACCACCTGTCCTTGCCCCATCCCGCCACCTTGAAGTAGAAGTAGAATGATGGAACCACTGTCACACTATCACTGTGAGATATATCACTGTAAACCTGTACCAATAAATCTGAACCATGCATCAACCTATACCTCAACCTGTAATCAACTTGTACCATAAACAAGTGCATCAATCATGCACCAACCTGTAATCAACCTGTACCATAAACAAGTGCATCCAACTATGTACCAAGTATGTACCAATCATGTGTCAACTACTCATCAACTACGACTCATCAATATGTACCAACATCATCAACTATACACCTCATGTATGTGACAACTCATCAACTACTTGTCTCAACCATGTACTCAACATGTACCTCAACCAAAAACCCTCATCAATTTCATCATCCAAATATGATTTGTAGCTCTGTAATAGACCTGATGTATATGATCACATTCCTTCAAACCTTCCTAAACTTTAACAACAAGAGACTGACATTTTCATCAAACTTTTCTTTAGTCTCACACGACTAGTTTTGGATTAGTCAACAACCCTAACTTGAAGTAATCATAACTTTGAACCTGTAATGTATAAATATATGAAACTGATATACAATGTTATTCAATGTGTTTAATGCAATTCCTCCAAGTTTCACTACTTGGAACCTCTTATAAAAGGAGTTATAGCAAAAATGACATACCTTGCTGAATTCTGGCTTATTCTATAGAGTGAACTTGTAGAGCGTGCCCCACACAAAATATTAGATGAATCAATCTAAAACTGTTAAAAAACATACTAAAGACTGTACCCTAACCAACTCATTTTGTCTCACTAAATTTTTATCTGTTATGAAGAAGTTATGACGTTTTTACCCGAAACACCTGATTTTGACTAGTTTCAGGACTGGCCACAAACCCTATTTTCCACGGAGTTTAACTCCCAAAATACAACGACCCACAAGATGAATTTTTTACCATAGATACTTGGATATGTTTTCTCACTTGAATAACAATTTCACGGTATTAATCATTATAGAAAAATAGTTATAGCGAAAATGGTGAGATGACCTGTAAATAACATACCTTAGAAAGCACCATCAAAAGAATTTATCCTTCCTTGCATTTCGGCCTTCTTTTCATCACTTTCCTCAGAATTTCGTCTTAGATATCCTTTGGTTACCTCAGAAACCTATAGATATTCAATATGCTCAAGTGTAATTCAAATGAGAGTGCGTTGCCTCTTATTTATACTCTCCAAGTAACTTCCTTAAAAACATCTTTTAGGTCACTTGGGCCCACTTTCCTTATTTTAGGGTTGGGTCCACTTCTAATTTCTCTATTAAATTTATTATTGAAATAATTTATTTTGTATTCACTTTGAATTATAATACACTCATCACTTCACTTTATTATTTACCTTTTAAAATCTCTTAAACCATTTTGACTACTTTGACCTTTTGGGGCTTCTAGATGACATATGAGGGTCCTCCAACTTCGTAAGGCCATAACTCTCAAACCGTGAGGAGTTATGTGACGTCCACATACCACCAAAAATGGAATGACATGTACTATCCATACAAAATAGTATTATCTGAAAATATATCATAACTCATACCGTTAACCATCAAACAAACTTGGGTCCATTACCCAAACCCGGAGTCTCCAACTTCTCATGGCCATAACTCTCTAACCGTGAGGAATTATGTGACGTTCCACATACCACCAGAAATGACATGACAAACACTATCCATGTAGAATATTTTCCTTGAAAAATTCACTGTCCTTCATCTCAATATTCCACAATTAAGCATGGGTTCTCTTACTCCACAAAGTGTCTTCCCATGAGGGCTTTCACCATAAGGGGACCACTTTGGAGTTCATCCATATTTACTTCTTATCAACAATGACAAAACAATAATGAGTCATATTTACATAAAACAATATTGGGTCCATTACCCAAACCTTTGTGCTACAGGTCTTTCTTCAAGGGTTGACATCAATGACAACCAACCTTAATCAACAATAACCCTTAAATAAGTCTGAATTTTAGACCACCACTTGTGTGATGAGTCAATGATGAAAAAATATGAGAGTTTTATCTCTTGTTTATACAATATCAAAGACTTTTAATTATTTTTAGGTCATAAAAGGCCGACATGGCCAAATTACATTAAAAATCCAGTTTTTACATAAATTCAATAATTAAACCCTAATTTCACTTTTAGAGATGATGCCATGCCCTTCTAGGGTGACGTTAGACCCCTAGGGTGGAATGCTAGGCTTCAAATGAAAAATGCTTGGCCTCTAGAGGCCCCAAATGTTGCCACATGTGTCAACTAGCACTAAACCATCCTCATAAATGCCAAACCCTAACTGGATGATGTTAGGGGCCCTCAAGGGACAACGTCATGGTGAAAGGGAAAGACCCCTCTGGGTCTAGGCCTACCAGAGTGTCTTGGGGAAAACATCTTTCTTTCTTCCTAGTGCCATCCTTTGGTGTCTCTCTGCCCCTGGTTGGGGTCACAACATCCATTTGTTGGGCTTTCGGCCCTATGGAGGTCTGAGCTAATCATCTCCCCATATGTTCCTGTCCACCGAGAATGGTCCTGCAACAACAACACATACAACCTCCATGGGCTCATAAGTCACAGGGATCATAGAAATGTCAATCACATCCAATAATCAAATTACCCAAACATGTGCATCAAACCCCCCTTTACCTAGAAAAATGCTCAAAGACGTTATGCAATTTAGCAAGTCAGGTTTGGAGAGGGTCTCAACATGTCCTATTGGGCTAATTCTCCTCAAGTTTGGGGTGTTTGCCAGGTGAATACCAATCTAGGTCATGTAAGTGTGTGAAATGGTGTAGGGGAAATGTTTGGACAGAGGGTGTAGTGATAATAGAGAAATGTAGGTCTTGCCTGTGGGTGCCTCTGTAGAGGGCGAGCTACACCTTGTCATGGATTCCATTGTTTCCTAGCCCATTCAATGCATTTTATTCTTTGTCCTATTTATTTTTTCTTTTCAATTGAAAAGATGGGGGACACTATCCTAGCGTGGTGACTAGTGGTGACAACGTTACCCACAAGCACTTCATGAAAATGAGAATGCAGGCTCGTGATGTGACCCCCTTTCTCTTGGCTATGCCACCAAGAGCCACTATGCTGGTTTGGTGACCAAATAGATGGCAGTGTCATACCGCTACATTCCCATGGACCTAATAGGCTGACTCGTGATGAGACCTCCCATCCACCAATTAGACCTTGAGTTTTATTTTATCTTGCAGGTCCCCTTTTCTTACTGAGAAGCCTATTATGCTTTCTCGAGAATCCCTGGGTGAAGCATCTCAAAGGTTTCATTTTTCCTTTTAACTCTTGCCAACTACTTTTACCCTTTGGGCCTTTATCCCCTTGTTCCCACAAGGCAAGGTGCAACCCTTCCCACTATGGAAAACCCAATGCCCAAACCAAGGTAGGGGAAGATGAGAGGGATAATGATGAAAAATGGTAAGTATGGAAGGAATGGACGATAACCTTTCATAGACCCACCCAGTGGAAACTCATCCTAAAGGGAACTGACTTACTAGGGAATTATGTCCCCCCCCCCTAGGTATGAACAAGTTAAAGAGCATAATTTCCAAGAAGACGTTATGAAATGAAGGAGAGTTGAGTGAAACATATTCAAATGCTTCAAAAATCAGAGTGACACATACCATGATACCCAAACTCATTACCTCATGGAGCAAGACCCACTGCTACTTCAGGACCAGGTTGGTGGGATGGATGCTGCTGCTACTGTTAGATGGGATGCACTGAAGAAAAGATGGACCCTCCAGGGCCAACCTCAAGTAGTCTGACTCTCGTCACTCCATGTCTAGGACCTGTGGGCCTCGAGACATGAATTGCTTAGTTATCCCTAGGATAGGGGATAATAGAGACAATCAACTGTTAGTATAGGGATGAGTCTACTGGATTAGAATCAAAGTCAATCAGCTTATTCAGATCTGTCACCATGGGAGTTTCCATGGATTTTCAATCCATCATCCTAAACTTCTGAAGGATCTTTACATCATACTTCCTTTTCCCTAGGAAGATTTCACCACGCTTCTGCCATACTTATAGTCCCAAATAATAATGCATGAGACCAAGGTCCTTCTTATCGAATTCAGAGGCTATCTCCCTCTTACATTGAGTAATGAGAGGCGTTTCACCTGCTAGAAACAAACCATCAACATATAATAGTAGGATCGCAGGTGCATCATTCACAACCTTGTAATAAAGGTTTGGATCAACATAGCTCTTGGAAAATCCAAGTCTCGTCAAGTAACTGCCAATTTATGCATACCAAGCTCTTGGAGCTTGCTATACAAGGCCTTCTTTAATCTGCATACATGTTTTTCTCTTAGGTGTACCTCAAAACCTTGAGGTTTCTCTATTTATACTTCTTCCTTAATTACTCCATTGAGAAAAGCAGTCTTTACATCCATCTGATGTAAACTCCAACCCATGGATGCTGCAAGAGATATGATGGCTCTAATAGAGGTGTATCTAGAAACTAGAGCAAACATCTCTTCATAGTATTCTCCCTTCTGCTGGGAGAACCCTCTAGCCACAAATCTTTCTTTGTATTTATCAATACTCCCATCTACTACATGCTTTATCTTGTAAACCCATTTTGAAGTGACTACAAATTTTCCTTCAGGTCTAGGCACAATTTCCCATACATCATTTTGCATGATGGACTAATATTCTTCCATCATAGCTTCCTTCCATTCTTTCTTCTTGACTTCTTCTTGAAAGGTGGAAGGTTTTGCATTGAAAAGACTTGTCATGAGCACCACATAACTAGAATTGGGCCTCTTGCTTTCCTTGGAGGTGCCACTAGGAGCTTCATGTCTTTTTTCTTCTTGTAGGGTGGATTCGAGCCAAACTAGTTGTTTTCTATTTTCAGGTATAACAACTGGTTCCACAGGTTAAGTGACTGGTTTGGTTCTTCATTGGGATGTTTTGGAGAACATGTACTTTCTTCCTTGGGATCTTCATATTCCTCTTCATCGTTGGAGTCCATGGAATCTTTTATAGATTTCCTAAGGGAAATATTCTCATCAAAAGTCATGTCCCTGCTGATTTCAACCTTCTGTTGAATTGGGACATATATTATATAAGATTTTGATGTCTCACTATATCCAACAAATATTCCCTTCTTTCCTGAAGGTTCCAACTTCTTCCTTTTGTCCCTGGGAACATGGATATAGACAAGACAACCAAAGATACTTAAGTGTTACACACTTGGATTCTTTCCGGTGAAGGCTTCTTTTGGAGTCATGCTTTTCAATATACAATGAGGACTTCTATTCTGAACATATATGACTTTCATAACTGCTTCTCCCCATAGGAACATGGATAGATTCTGGTCATTCATCATTGCCTTAACAAATTCTTCAATGGATCGTTTCTTTCTTTCTGCCACACCATTCTGTTGAGGATTATGTGGGACAATTAGCTCCCTCCTAATCCCGTCTTCTTTACAAAAGGAAACAAGCTCCTTGGAGGTGTATTCTCTTCCATTATCAGATCTTAGTGTCTTAATATTCTTGTCTGTTAGGTTTTCCACTTCAACTTTAAATTCTTGGAATTTGCTAAATACTTCATCCTTTGTCTTCAAAAGGGACATCCAATTTTTTCGTGATAATTCATCGATGAATGTTGCATAGTAGAGAGAGCCTCCTAGAGATTTCATAGGCATAATACCACATACATATGAGTGTATCAGATCCAAGATCTCCTTGGATATATTCTCACTGCTTGGGAATGGCTTCTTAATTCTTCCCAAGTGCACATACTCTGCGAACACCTTCGTGTACTGATTTTATTTTTGGTATGGCTACAACCATCTTATTTAGAGATGGAAATTCTTGATAATGAAGTTGCACATACCTTCTATGCCATAACTTAATAGGATTGAGTTCATCATGTATGAGAGCTTGAGCATCTTGGCCGAGAAGTTTATACAATCTTCCTTCATGAATTCCAATGACTTTAGCATCTTCTATTTTTTAGTCTTTAGACCATATGAGTAATTTTCCATCGACAAAAGCTATTCTATCTCATTTGTCTTCTAAAAAAGAAATAAATATTAAATTCTTTTTCAAACCAGGAACATATAAAACATTTCTAAGATGAACATTGTTACTTGATTCCAAATCAACAGAATCTTTTCCAATTCCCTTGACTGCATAAGAGTTCTTGTCTCCAAGTTCCACTCTATGAGAGGTTTCCTTTTCCTTCATGCTTGAGATATTTACATGGTCACCTGTCATATGTCTGGAAGCTCCACTATTGATTATCCACATGGTGTCTTCAACAGATCCTGCAAGAGATGAGTAGTAGAAGAAATTTGTTTCTTCATGCTTGGATTTATTTTAAGGTACTTCATCATTAGCAGCTGATGCATGGTGTTTTTATTTTCTCTTATTGTCTAATTTAGGACACTAGTTTTTGTAGTGGACATATTCATGGCATCCAAAACATTGTACCTTTGACATGTCTTTCTTATGATTGGATTTATTTCTTGAACCAAGTCTTTTCTTACCTCCATGTCTCTTGAACTTTGTTGCACAGGTTTGAGCATCCTCTTCCTTTTGAGATATTCCCTTTTATTTTATCCTTGTCTCTTCTTGTGCACAATAGGTCCAAAGTTATTCAAACGTTGGAAACTCCTTTCTTGTGTTCATGCTTGCAACAAATGCATCCCATGATCTAGAAATACCATTAAGTGCAATATTCACAAGTTCCTTTTCTGGAATAACTTCTTCAATAGCTTGTAGTTGATCTCTCAACTAATAAATCCTCACAAAACATGAGGCTACAATGTCATCCTTAGTCATCTTTGTGTCATGAATCTCATTCTTCAAACTCATCACTTTTCCAATATTTCTGACTGCAAAAAGGTTAGTTAGGGCATCATACATCTTCTTGGATGAGTCAAGATTGGATATGTAGTGTATCAAGTGATATTTGACGGAGTCCACAATGATACTCATGGAATTAATGTCATTGTACTTGAACTTATGCAATGCTGCAACATTATGAGGTTCCTTCTCTTTTCCTACTTCAAACTGTGGTTCCACGATCTTGCCCTTCATGATATCTAGAACTTTGTTCTTGGCAAGGATGAGGTCAATCCTTGTCTTCCATGCTCTGAAATTGAATCTCCTTCTAGCTTGTTCTCTGACTTCATGGAGTAACTCATGACTTCCTTTGAATTTGAATTTGACTAGTCAAACTTTGACTTTGACCCAAAAATTGAACCTTAACGTTTTTTCTAGCTGAAGGTACTAATGGGTGCACTAGGCTAAGGTGCACTAGAATATCTAATAATTTTTTCAAACGTTTCACTTAAAGTGCCCAAAGAATTAGGTTAGGGTTTGATGTAGTTGGAAAATCAGAAACGCTAGTTGCAGTTGCAACTGTTGCTACAACGAGCTTGATAAAGAACTGTCGATCTACCTTCCAGCAGTTAGATTGTTCTGAAGGTAGTGTGGGCCCATAACTTGTTAGAAATATTTTGATGTGCTTGTTTAACCATAGAAAATATCACAATATTATCACCCAAGCATAGGCACACAACCACCCTCGAGCACCTTAACCTTTGATATATAGAATGATTCCAGAAGCAACACTAGAAGAAACAGATAATCAAGAGAGTGCACCTTCCTCCAAAAGTAGTGCACAATAAAGAGAATCCATAACCATAGACCAAAAACTATACCCAACTGTAGTTGTTGTAGTTGCACTCCTTTCTCTAGACTTGCACACTACTTATCTTGTATGAGAGTGTGCGTGTACAAAATAAGTTCAAGAGCCTCTTATTTATAGTCCTTCTTGTCACCTGTCTAGGATGACTTCTCTTTCTAGAGGGTACTACTTTAACATTATTTATTTTATTGAGACGACTAGTCTTCTAGGGTTCTCACACATCTGTTTAGGGTTTCTATTGCTTCTAGAATATTCTATTCTAGTCAAAGGTTATATATGGAGGTCAATACCTCTTGCAACTACCATAATATCAAAAACCTCTCCATTCTCATTAAATTTGGTCTTATCATAAAAATATGCCAGGTTTAAAAAGTACCCAACAACACTTAAGGGGGAATGCAACTACCTATCCACACATTGATCAATATTCCAAAGAGGCATATACTTCGTGGCCTCAGCTCAATATCTTCTTTTGATGGCCTTGTTGGTGAGATCCATCACCTTGTGAATGTAACCAATAGTGTGCTTGTCATCATCGATCATCTTGAATGTTCAAAGTCAATTATCAAACATTAGAATTTTGATATAAATGAATTTGGAAATGAAATGAAGTTTCACTTTGAAGTTGAACGTTGAAAAAGTTCAAGTACCTAAGTGATTTGAAAAGTGAGTCAGTTGCATCAATAATCTCTTTGAAATCTTTCCAAAAACAACCATTAATCATAAGAACAACGATTTCAATGCCTTCAGGGTTTTTCAATGTTTATTGCCCATCCACTTGGGTCCCAAATACATCCTCTTGAGATTTATCTTTTGGTTAAGCAGGGATTGCAAGGAAGTCAAATTATTTGCAAATATAGTCATTGCAGGGAAATACGTTCCTTACCTTCATAGTATATTCACATGGTGATAAGAACATTTGTTGATTGTAAATGTATTTGGTTATGAATTTTTCCTTATCCACAAGCTCTCGTATCCAAATAATTTTACCAATATCCTTGGCATTAAATCTATGCACTATGTAGCATAATAGGTCCAGGATATGGAGGGTTGTCTAAGTTCCAAAAGTCTACCAACAACCATATTTTAGCTGCATTATCATAACAATTTGTACACCATTTTATTCTTCCACATATTAAACAACTTCCTCCATCAATTCATGAATCAAATGGGAAATATTAACTTTGTCTGAGGCATCTATTGATTTGAGAAACATTGTTCCCTTTGGACAAGATATGAGGAAATTTATTAAGGTTATGTTCCTCGTTTCTATCCATCCATCACTCATGATGGTGCACCTTGATTCTACATATGATGAACAAAACTCAATAAATATAAGATTGATATCACCAATGGTTTCTAACAACAAGTTTTTAATAAGACTCTTAGATGTAGGGGATTTGAACCTTGGACCTACAATATCAACTGCATCAATTGTAGATTGTCAATAAGGGCTTATGTCATAAATTGAACACAATGTCGAAATAGTACAAAAATTTAGCAATGGCCTTCCTTGCTTAACCATGGGCATTCTTTCTCCAATATGTGCCATCCAAGATAGGAAGGGAACTGGGTTGTTTGTGTTGTCATCTTGTTGATCTCTTAACATTTTTCATGGAAAATTGCATTCAAATTTAAGCCTTATCTTCAAATTTTTCAATACTCAAGGGTTTTTAGGCTTAGCCAATTTCTCTATTTGTTTGAGTCATTGTAAATGTTTGGGATCTTTTCCTTTGTTGAAGGACCCATTTTTGTTATATTTTTTTACCTCCCCACCCACCCCCTTGTTCTCAAATCAAGTATCATTTTACTTGTTTTTTCAAAATTTAGAGTTGATCTTTTGATTGGGCCCGATTCTTTTCCTCATTCAAACTCTAGTTCAACTCAATTTCTAGATCAACCCCGATTTCTTGGTCAAGCCCTTCTATCCATTCAAATTTTGGTTTTATCGCCAATCTTCAAATCACACACTCTTTTCCTTTATTTATTCCCATGTTTGAATTTTTCCCCTAATTTTGAAATTGGGATCCCCTGAAATTTTGGTTTTATCGCCAATATTCGAATCACACACTCTTTTCCTTTATTTATTCCCACGTTTGAATTTTCCCCCTCATTTTCAAATTGGTCCTGATCCCCTGATCATGCCTCTTTCTCCTTGTTTGTTAAATTGTTTCGTCTTTTTTGAATGCATTTTCCACCTTTCAAACTATTTTTTGGCCCATTTTTTGAATGGACATTGATTTTGACATTGGGGCCTCCTTTCAATCATTTCAAAATTACTCAAGCAGATACAATGGTGGTGGCGGAGATCGTTGGATGATAAAAAATCCACACTGATTGTTGAGGTTGAACATGCATGTTTTTAACAAGGAGTCAGGCTTTCACATTCCAAAACTACCATAACACTTGGATTAATCATATGAATCGCAGAGGGTGAAAGGTGGTTTCCTAAACTAGGTTCATTGCTTACACAAATTGTTATCAAAGCCTAAAGTGGTTTTCATATATATAAATGTTATCTACTTTGAAGAAGTGTGTGGTATTCTCTTCCATAATAAAGAACGAATGTCTACTTTGTAGGAGTGTGCGGTTTTGACGACCATAATAAAGAACAAATGGAAAGGGACACCTAACAAGATGACAGAGCAATAATTAGTAAAGGTTGCTATTTTCGGTCTAAGAGGGCCCACTATGTGCAAGTAAAATCAAAGGTATACATTCCATCATGGAGGGAAGTTTCTTTGGGATCTATGGTTGGTATTCCATTTGGAACTTACATGTGTGAAATGTGCCATTAACAACCCAAATTTGATTTGTGGGGAACTGATCAATGGTCGATATTACATCATAGAGAAGGGGCTCGTTTGGGATTTTATTGATTAAAACATGCCACAATTGAACTATATTTTATTAGGATCTTATATCCACATCTTAGAGACCATCTTCGGGTTACTCCAACACCCCCCGCCCCACTTAAGTGGTGAGAATGGAAATTACTCAACATTGTATATGATTAGGCCAAGAAATATCCCTAGAGAGGTCCACCTCACCTCAGGATATTACCCCTATTGCTCAAGTTCCACGTGGTCAGATAGTACATTCTCAACCACCTACAACAACAACTTCATTTAAGGTAGGTTCACCTTTCCAAGCTGAAAGAAGTAGTGCAAGAAGGGGAAAATGACCAGATGCAATAAATAATAGTTTTTGGTTAGACTTCACACATGTGACCCTAATTTTGCAGGATTAAGGAAGATTGGCAACGCTTAAACAAAATCAAGCCCTAAGTAAGAAGGAAGTAATTAGTAAAGGCAATGAGAAAATGGAGGAATTCTATTGGTTGCTAAGAGATTCCTTTCTAACCTAATTTTGGGCTCATTTTTCTCCTAGTAGGCTATAAGAGATATTTTTCTCATTTACATAGGAGGTTCATCAGAGGTTCAAATCAATAGTAAAAATTTCCATAATAAATTGAAGATTGCAACTGGTGAAATCTATACAGAGGCATGTTGCCTCTGTATTAATATTTTTCTCATTTACATAGGAGGTTCATCTGAGGTTCAAATCATTAGTAAAATCCTCTGTATGCCATTGTTGTGTTTATTGTGTAATCGATACATAGGCACATTGCAATTGGTGAAATAACAAATCTCAAGCAAGTTAAGTTGGTTTTCTGTTAATTTTTTTTTGTCTCACATGGTGTTAAATAAACCAATGGGTCTATGTTTTCTTTGCCCATTTGGTTTTCCATACAATATATATGTGTTATGAAAGTAGTTCAACCTCTTTCTTAGCATATATTTGTTCATTTTATTTGATTTATTTGTCAAGCAAATTGTGTAATTAGGACAAAGGCACATTGTAATCAATGAAGTAATAAATCTCAAACAAGTTATGTCGGTATTCCCTTCATTTTTTGTCTCACATGTTGTTGAAGAAACCAATGGATCTATGTTTGCTTTTCCCATTTGGTTTGTTGTCTAATAAATATGTGTTAGGAAAGTTGTTTGACCTCCTCCTCAACATATATTTGTTCATTTTCTCTAAGTTATTTGTCAAGAAGAACTAGATCATGGTGCCCATGATTTAGAAGATCATTCCTATGGCCGAAACTTGTTTAGTCCATTTGTTGTTTGGATTCTTGGTCACTTCCAAAAAACTCATAAATCAAATTTCCTTTTATTTATTTTTAAATAGATGTAGAGGCAACACCATGCACCATATTTCCCCTCCAATAAATCCACTAGGAGCTTCATGAAAACATTTGTTTGTGACATTCTCAGATGATACCTTGAGGACAATTGAGGGTACCCTTGTCTAGCTCAAGGATTGGGCTGAAGGCCGAGCGTGGCATAGAAAGGTGCTTCTGCACACTATGCTATGACATTGGGACCCCAAGCGAGAGTGAGGGGGAAGAACCTGGGGGACAACATATGAATTGACACCATTGTATGGAAGATATATCTTCTTGGAACACAACGACAAATTTTCTACAATGTTGACATTAGGAATTGACGCCATTGTTGGGGAGAGACTTTCTCCTTGGGATACAAAGAAAAATCTATTGGTGACTCCACTAGTCATTTGTTTTTTGTTTTTTTCAACCTAGTGGACAATCCAACCCAACATCTTTCATTATTGAATATTTATAGCTCGCTGGGAAGTAACTGGGAACTCCAATGGGAATGAAGCTCTATTCCCATTACTAGTTATTATTTGTTTCTTATGGTGGGCTGGTAGTGGCTCTCAAGGAAAAAATATCTCACCTGGGGACTCCACATTGGTTTGGTTCCTGATATGGCATATGTTGTAGCATCTCCTTCTCTTTTTCCTTTAAGGAAATAACTCTATATGAGAGAAACCATTTGAGTATATTCATTCGATGAGAGTTGAGATCCATTGGATTGAAAAAGCACAAAAGTTAAGAGTGCTAACATAGGTTGTCCATCCATTCAATGAAGAACTACGAGACTATAAAATAATGTAGATTGGGACTCCATAATTTTATGGCCATGAAAATGCTATTAATGATGAAGAAAATCTTGAAGATGAAGCCTTTTCTTGTTATGATGATGGAAAATAAATCTTTCAAAAATATGCTGCTGATTTTGATGTTGCTAATGTTGAAGAAGACCTTTTTATTGGTAACTTTCATGATGTTTGTTTCTCATAGCCATATTTCTGGGATAGGCATTTTGGCTCAGATGAAGCTGTTGTTTGAGGATATATGCCAAGGGCTTCGAGGTCTTCTCCATCTACAAAAGAACACGTGGTACATAACTCTAATTTTTTTGATAGTTGTTTCCCTTCCTCTAATAGTGAGCAGTCTTCTATGGGAAAGAACACAAATCTTTCAGTTGTAAAATATTCTTAGTTAGGTATTTTTGTGAACTACTTTCTTGCTCATGTTCAACAAAGATATGAGTTAATCCCCATACTTCATTCTCTCCTTATAGAAAAAAAATATGATGTAAACTTTTCACTTACAACTTCTTATGACAACCCTTATTTCAAATACCATGCAACAAAGAGGAAGTTGGCGGGACCTTTAATGTAAAACCTATAATGTTCTCTAACTTTCCACACCATTCCCATGGTTCAAATGAACAATACCAACACTAATAAGATAATCATTTTCAACATACTGGGTTGAATGATTAGGACCGATAAGGGGGGACCAAGAAAGTCATGGAATTCATATACATATTTCCAAAAAAATCTATTTCCTACACTCATGTAACTATAACTTTGACTTTACATATGAGAGGGAGAATCATTCCTTTGTTCAAGGAGAGGAGGTTGAATTTTCAAATTAATCTTTGATTCATAAGGGAGAGCCATTGTTGGAAACCCTAGATCTAAGCATTTATTTTGGTGGTAAGTTAGTCAAATATGAAAGAGAAATGGGTTCTTTGCTTTATCATTTGGAAACTTCCAAAAACAATAACATGTGTAACATCCCTATTATAATCCATAGTTTAATTAATTATATATATATATATATATATATATATATATATATATATATATATATATATATATATATATATATATATATATATATATATATATATATATATATATAATGTATGGCTGTGGACAAATGATGTATATGTGAATTGCATTTCTTAATTTTAATACTAAAATGTGATGCCAACTGTTGGGGGACATGGATAGATATGGGGGATGATTAATCCACAAGACAGGGGAATGTATAGGAGTATCTAAGATGGGTCCAAGGGAAATTACCCATGTCTATTAATTCATCATTCTTCCTAAAATTACTGGTGGCATATGAACCTTCTAAGTTTTTGATTGAATATCCCCAAAGCCAATCATTGAATACATGTAAGAGAGTGGGTGTGAGAATTCACATCCCATAGTTATTGGAAGCATGAGATTGAGTAAAATTAGTTTGGGGAAGAGTATAAGTCAAAAAAATAACCAAAGAGAGGAAATTCATATGGGTAGTTACAATAGTTTTAGACATGGATGTTTTTGCACGAACAACAAGCAAACAACAGGGAGAAAGATATTTGGATTTGGAGAAACCATGGAGAGTGAATTCTGGAGCATATTTGGATAATAAAATTGAAGAGAAAAGTTGTTAGGACTAAAGAGTGAACTCCTATATGAGTGGAACTATAACAAGTAATTGCTGCTATTTTCTTGGTAGTTTTCCTAGCAATGAGTTACCTTGCATTTTCTAGTAGTGAAATTGTTGGTTATCTATGCTAGAGAGACCCTGATAAACAAATGAGATTCATGATGGACCGAGAGTAGTGAAGGGGTACATTCATTGGGTTGGGTAGGTCAAGAGAAATAAATCTTGTGGAAAATCGATATAGTTGTAGTAGAATGCTAGTGGGTAGTGAGAATTTCTGAGCTGTGAGTGGACAATGAGAGACCACCATCTTTTGTGGATTGCTAGCCCCAACTCGGGGGTGACTTGTTGTTGAGTGTTAAGTTTCTTGGTTAAGCTATTATCATTAATCCCAAGTTCAATAGTAATTATTACAGTTATAACAACAACATAATAAGGATCTTACTAAAAGAAACAAGATCACATAGTACACAAGCATTTATCTTGGGAAACCCTCAAGGGGAAGAAAACCCAACAAAACTTCTTTAATATAGATTCGATAACCAAGTACAGTACCAAAATAAATATCTCTCTAAGAGAGACAAACTACCATGATTCTAGACTAGAACCATAGCCAATCCAATGCCAAGACAATAAACCAAACACTAGAGAATATCCTTTCCCAAGCAATGCGCCTCTCTCTCTTCCTTCTTCTGGCAACTAGTAATTGTAGCTTCCTTCAATACTTGCACACTAGATGAGTGAGTTGAGTGACTGAAAAAATGAGGAGATGGCTTCCTTTATTTATACAAACTGGCAAGTGCTGAAAGGAGGTGTCTCTTCATTGGCAGGGCCGACTTCTCTTTCTAGGTAGTTAGAACCACTTTAATTGTCCTGGGGGACGACTTCTTAATTTTCATATTACATTTAGGATTTGACCAATCCACAAAAAGGGATAAGAATATTCTTTGCATTTACACAATCTTTCAACACTCCCTCTTAATAAGAAGGATATTATTTATCTTTTGACAGGTCACTGGATGTCATCATCAACTGAACAATATCATCTGGGCAATATCATCAAATGGACAACAACATCAACTGGGTAACATCATCAACTGGGAAACATCATCAACTGGGTAACTTCATCAACTGGGAAACATGATGCATCAATATAATCCACTTGGTCATCTGGCATCACGATCACTGACTGATTCTCCATGAATCCATATTAAAGAAGTTTTTTTCTCTTTATATTCCTGCATAAGATACTCTTTCTTTATTTCATCTTCACACAGAAGATACTGTTTCTTATCTTCACACAGAAGATATCTTGTCTGTTAAATTTTTAATTAAAATAAAGTACCAAGGCAAGTGTTTCTCTTCCCTAGGCGCCTAAGGGGGAGAAAGTGCCTAATGTGGGTCCTAGTCAATTAATTTTTGAGATGCAAATTAAAAGGTGACTTTATGACTAAAGTGAGGGTGAGTGAAGAGACGCCAAATCTCAGCCACCCATCTAATCTAATCTCAACCGTTAGATTAGAAAACCCCTCACCTTCCCTCATGAGGTCGATTAGGGCAAGAGGGCGCACCCATTCTTGGGTAGTTCATTCATTTCTTATTGAGAGAGCAAGAGAGAAAAGAGAGGAGGTCAAGCTAGAGAAATAGAGACAACATTTACAGAGATGGGCATGCATCCCAAGGCAACAAGCTAGCACGGATATCAAGACAAGGTACAACCATTAATGCAGACTGTATGGTACATATTTCTAGAGGCCGTACAACCATTTTTCATGCACAAAAATTGAGGGAGATAGCAGAATAATTTCTGAGGAGTTTGACACGCATCCCAAGGCTACCGTACAACCATTTATTGGCACAAAAATTAAGGTAACTGCTACAATTAATTTCTGAGTGTATTTCCGTATAGTCCGTACAGTTTGGCACTAATTTTGAGGGTCGTACAACACGATTTTCAAGGAGCTGTCCATGCTGGGTTTTCCGTATAGTCTTAGCATATTTTTGGCATGAATTTCGAGACAGTTCGTACAACATTAATTGCTGGGACAACCATACAGTTGTATGGATTTCTGGGACAGAAATCGAGGAGCATTTTCCAGGACTGTTCAGAAGGATTTTTTGCGAAAGAAAGTCCAGATAAGTTTGTGTAAATTTCTGAGGATGAATATGCTGTAAAAGAAATTTCCTAGAAGCTCAATAATAATAAAAAGCCCTCTTTCACTGGTTTTCCCCTTGTGGGTTTTTCCAGGGTCGAAGTTAGACCGAAAATTCTTGTGTCTAAATTTTCTGAGTTTTGCATACTGCTGATTTTTTATTTCTGCATTGAAAATGATGTTCAGAATCCTCATGTTTCAGTTCTGATGTTTATTTTCTGCTAAGTTTTTATATGCTGAAACTGTGCTAAAACTGTGCTGAAACTTGGTTTGGGCATTTAACTTTGGCTGAAAAATCAACGAGACTGAAACTGGGTTGGGGTTTGAAATTTTAACATGGTATCAGAGCTGAGTTGAAGGGAAGCAAAGATTTCAGCAGACAGAAAGTTGGGACAACAGTCACTTCACAGGGCAAATTTTTTGAATTTGTGATTTTCAGCAGAAAGAGGGTCATGGCTACTGGTTTGAGGGTTGAGGACAAACTTGATGGGGCAACAAATTTTGGTGCTTGGAAGGAGAGGATGATCTTGCTTTTGCAAGAAAACGAGTTGTGGGACATTGTGGAGAATACCACTACTCATCCTGTTGTGGTACCTATTGATGCTACTCTTCT
>ML785250.1:77873-139143 GCA_009831015.1 Picea engelmannii
GATGGATGTGAAGACCACATTTCTGAATGGTCTTATAGAGGAGGAGGTGTATATTGAGCAGCCATTGGGCTTTGAGGTGCATGGGAGAGAGTCTCATGTGTGTAGACTGAAGAAGGCATTGTATGGACTGAAACAAGCTCCCAAAGCTTGGTATTCAAGGATATATGCCTATTTGCATCAGTTGGGTTTTGAGAAGAGTGAGGTGGATCCCAACCTATACTTCATTGTGGTTGGAGAGGATCCTCTCATTCTTCTGCTATATGTGGATGATATTTTCATTACAGGGGCAGAGAGACTCATCAACAACTGCAAGGAGAGCCTTGCTTCAGAGTTCTAGATGACAGATATCGTTCCGATGCATTATTTTTTGGGATTGGAGGTTTGGTAGGAGCTTGGACACATCTTCCTGGGACAGGGGAAGTATGTGTGTGACATTCTGAGTATATTTCAGATGGGAGATAGCAGGCCCATGACCACTCCCATGATTACCAACTGGAAGAAGCTTCATGCTTCTGAGTCACAGTTGGTGGATTCCACTTTGTATCATCAGTTGATCGGGTCATTGATGTATTTGGTCAATACCAGGCCAGATATTTGTTTTGCTGTTAACACTCTCATTCATTTCATGGTGGAGCCTAGGAGAGTGCACTGGGTGGTAGAAAAACATGTGCTTAGGTATCTTTGTGGTACCGTAGATTATGTTTTGGACTATCATAGAGAAGATGGAGTTCGTCTGGTTAACTATATAGACTCAGATTGGGTAGGATGTGTCAGTGACAGGAAAAGCACTTCAGGGTGCTGCTTCGGATTGGGATAAGTAGTAGTGTCTTGGTTCAGTCGAAAGCAGAAGTCAGTGGCTTTGAGTTCAGTAGAGGCTGAGTATATGGCAGCTAGTCAGGCTAGTTGTGAGGCCCTTTGGCTTCACAAGACGCAGGTGGGATTGTTCGGTGTGAAGTTGAGGCCTACCGTGATTTACTGTGATAATTAGAGTTGCATTAAATTCTCGGAGAATCTAGTTTTTCATGACCGGTCTAAGCATATCGATATTCGGTGTCACTTCATCTGTGATTATGTTTAGAGAGGAGATGTGGAGCTACAATACATATCTACATATGAGCAGGTTGCATACATACTCACCAAGGCATTGAACAGAGACAAGTTTGTATTTTTCAGGAACAAGCTTGGAGTGGTGAGTAACACTTTCCTCGATATGAGGGAGTGTTAAATTTTTAATTAAAATAAAGTACCAAGGCAAGTGTTTCTCTTCCCTAGGCGCCTAAGGGGGAGAAAGTGCCTAATGTGGGTCCTAGTCAATTAATTTGTGAGATGAAAATTAAAAGGTGGATTTATGACTAAAGTGAGGGTGAGTGAAGAGACACCAAATCTCAACCACCCATATAATCTAATCTCAACCATTAGATTAGAAAACCCCTCACCTTCCCTCATGAGGTCGATTAGGGCAAGAGGGCGCACCCATTCTTGGGTAGTTCATTCATTTCTTGTTGAGAGAGTAAGAGAGAAAAGAGAGGAGGTCGAACTGGAGAAATAGAGGCATCATTTGCAGAGCTGGGCGTGCATCCCAAGGAAGCAAGCTAGCATGAATATCAAGACAAGGTACAACCATTAATGAAGACCGTACGATACGGATTTCTAGAGGTCGTACAACCATTTTTCATGCACAAAAATTGAGGGAGACAATAGAATAATTTAGGAGGAGTTTGGCATGCATCCTAAGAAGGTCGTACAACCATTTATTGGCACAAAAATCGAGTTAACTACTGCAATTAATTTCTGAGTGTATTTCCGTACAGTATGTACAGTTTGGCATGAATTTTGAGGGCTGTACAACATGGTTTTCAAGGAGCTATTCATGCTGGGTTTTCCGTACAGTCTTAGTAGAATTTTGGCATGAATTTTGAGACAGTCCGTACAACATTAATTGCTGGGACAACCGTACAGTTGTATGGATTTCTGGGACAGAAATCGAGGAGCATTTTCCAGGACTGTTTAGAAGGATTTTTTGCGAAAGAAAGTCCAGATAAGTTTGTGTAAATTTCTGAAGATGAATATGTTGTAAAAGAAATTTCTCAGAAGCTCAATAATAATAGAAAGCCCTCTCTCACTAGTTTTCCCCTTGTGGGTTTTTCCAGGGTCAAAGTTAGACCGAAAATTCTTGTGTCTAAATTTTCTAAGTTTTGCATATTGCTGATGTTTTATTTCTGCATTGAAAATGATGTTCAAAATCCTCATGTTTCAGTTTTGAAGTTTATTTTTTTCTAAGTTTTTGTATGCTGAAACTGGGTTTGGGCATTTAACTTTGGCTAAAAAATCAGCGAGACTGAAACTGGGTTGGGGTCTGAAATTTTAACATTGTCTTCATACAGAAGATGTCTTATCTTCACACAAAAGATATTCTATGAGTTTTTCCATTCCTTTTATGTTCTCCCTTCTCTTGTAGTCATATATATCACCCTTCCACTGGGGAGGACTACTACCATAGCTTCACTCCTAGTCATCCCACATGAACTAGAGAAGCTAAGATGTTAGCCTAGGCAAGACTAGACTCCCTTTCCATGATCGACGTAGGATCACGACACAAACCTCAAGATCCAACTAACCATTCCACATGGTCAAGGTTTGTGTTCTAATCTACTCAATCCTTGGCCAGAGGAGAGTATCTGCCCACTTCCCCTTGGATAAACATCCACACTCCTCTCTATGAGGGTGGTCACACCCCTCTCTACGAGGGTATTCTAGCATGTCCCTAGAGTATCCAAAACTCAACACTTGGACAGAGGCCAACCTTGGAAAATTTCTCATTCCCCTTCTCTATGAAGCTATCTTCTCTTTCTCCTTCTCTATGAAGGTCTCTTCCTTCTCTACGAAGGTCTCTTATCTTTTCCTTCTCTATGAAGGTCTACCTGTGGGATTTCTCATTCCTTGAATTTCTCTTTTGTAATATCCTAGGTGCCTTTTTGAGTTCAAACATTTCTTTCTTTTTGACTTCATACTGGATCAAATTTCTCCCTCTACATCTATAAGAATGATACTAGAGAAACCTACAGTTACCTGCATCTCATCAACTATATCTGAGTATCCATCTTTCTCTTTATCTTGAACATTTTGTTCTGCATATTTAGGAGTCTCCTGATCCTATATAAATACTAGATACTGTCTGGTTCTTACTGACTGTCACCATATCATAAGTCCTTCTCATGCTGTCTAACTTCTACAAGTCAAGGCATAAGTTCTTTCTTTCGAGACGTGTAAACTTACTTATAGTATGCTTTCTGAGATATGTCACTTAGCCAATCACTCAGTAACAATAAGCAGTAATCAAATAAAACTATATCATTATTTCTATCAGAGTAGTACACATATTTACTTACGCAAAACTTGTTCAACCATGTACACATATGAAACCCTAATCATGAATAAGACTTTTGAACTCTTTTTCACTCTAGATATGAAATTACCAAATTTTCCCTTACTATCATAGCTAAATATATACCTTTGTCACTCTCTTGAGTGATCATACCTGAAATAAATATTTTATTTCTTTCTTTATCCTCTTCTTTGATACTTCCTTCATAAATTTGCATAGACACTGAAATAAAACGAGGTTAATTAACATTCTCACAAAAATCTAACTTGTAATGATAAAGTATTAAAGTAAACAAGATACTAAAAATAAACATGAATACTTATCTTTTGTTTTTGTGTGGGTAGGCTCCACAGAATCCACCATTTGCTATCTTTCTTCAGATCAACTATCTTCAACTTAAAGTACATAATCCTCAATTTCTACTAAATCTTTCTTTGAGGGAGGAGATTCCTCTTCCTCCACCACATGTGCTTGATGCTTTCTTTTCCCTTTTCCTTTAGGACAGTCATAGGAAAAGTGTCCCAACTTTTGACAGTTGTAGCATTTGATCTTTGAAACATCTTTCTTCTTATCTGGAACTCTTACGGAGTTATATTTTTTATTGTTCTTCCTGAAGGAACTTCTTATGTTCTTTTGAATTGTAAGAGATTCCTCTTCATCAACAATTGATCTCTTCTGTTTGCCTACAAGTCTAGATTCTTCGTGTGTGCAATCTTCCCATAACTTATCAAAATTGGGTAACTTGATTCTTGCACACACTCCTTGTACAAAAGAAATCCAAAATTTTGGAAACCCATTTAGGGTTGTGGTTACAAGCTCTTTGTCACTAATGACGTCTCTAATAGCTGCAAGATGATCTCTAATCTAAGAATCTCTCATAAGATAGGATGAGACAGATTCTGAGTTTTCTATCTTCATATTACGAAGTTGATTTCTTAAGGCAAGATTCTGGCTAATGTCTTTGCTTTCATATAACCTACTAAGTGATTCATACATTTGTCTTGCTGTCTGTAGTTCAGATATATGAGGGATCAAGTGATCCTTTACTAAGTTTGACACCAGGGATGATTTTAGGGGCCAAATTTCGCTCATGGGCTAATTTTCCATGGTTTTTCCAAAAACGAGATTCGCTATTTTAAAAATGATTCGCCCAAATTCTACAGGATAAAATTATTTTACCTTAAAAATCGTCAAAATTTTATAAAAAACTATATAAAATCCTTAGAAATTTGAATATTTTTACAAAAATATTGCCAATCATTTATAGTTGGCATATGAAGGATTAGTAATATTCGCCAAGGTTTCTACATTTAAAAATAAATTTCCATCCTGTTTGACACGATTCTCTTTTCTTTCTTTTCATTCTTCTTATGGTTGGTCTTTTTCTCTTCTTCCTCTAGTTTTGGTACACCCACTGTAACATGTTCTAGGAGATCATTCTCATATAGAATCATCTGCGACCTATGCTTCCAAGATATGAAGTTTCCATATCCTTCCATCTTGTCTTCTACCCTCATACTGGTATCCATTCTTTCTTGTAGTAGAAACCTAAGCCCTCCGGGCTATAGAAATAATAGAAAAATCAAATTTCTTGGATTTGAAAAATGAACTCACCAAAAGATGTGCTGGACTGAGGTGAGTATGTTGGTATAGCCAATTTTTGAAAAATTCAAATTTTACCCCTTGCAACTGAGCTTGCAGAAATTTGGACTGTTATTGGTTCTGGGGTCCTAGTTTTCTGGTACCAGTGAAAACTAGGGTTTCATTTTCTGGGAGTTCTATCCACTGAAAAGGTGCGCTAAAGGTGCCAAAAGATTCACTAGGGTAGGGATCACTTTTCTAGATGGTTTGCAGCCAAAAAATCCAAATATTCAAGAAACCCTAATTTTTGAATCCCGACAAAACTGAAGACTAAATCTGCGACAATACTCTTTTAGGCATGCCCTGATACCATGTTAAGTTTCTTGCTTAAGCTGTTATCATTAATCCCAGGTTCAATAGTAATTATTACATTTATAACAAAATCATAATAAGGATCTTATTGAAAGAAACAAGATCTCAAAGTACACAAACATTTATCCTGGGAAACCCTCAAGGGGAAGAAAACCTAGCAAAACTTCTTTAATATAGATTCAATAACCAAGTACAATACCAAAATAACTCTCTCTCTACGAGAGAGAAACTACCATGATTCTAGACTAGAATCATATTCAATCCAATGCCAAGACAATAAACCAAACAATAGAGAATATCCTTTCCCAAGCCATGTGCCTCTCTCTCTTCCTTCTTCTGGCAACTGGTAACTGCATCTTCCTTCAATACTTGCACACTAGATGAGTGAGCTGATTTTGTGAACAAATGAGCCGTTGAATTCCTTTATTTATACAAACTGGAAAGCACTGGAAGGAGGTGTCTCTTCACTGGCAGGGCCGGCTTCTCTTTCTGGGTAGTTAGAACCATTTTAATTTGCCCGGGGGACGAATTCTTGATTTGCATATTATATTTAGGATTTGACCAATCCGCAAAAGAGGATAAGAATATTCTTTGCAATTACACAATATTTCAACATTGATATTTGGGACAAAAAGTATATGGTTGGGTGGAACATCCTCCCCAATAAACTGGTTACACATTTAATTTAAAAGATAAGTGTTTTATCTATTTTTATGTGTTATATTTACAAGATTAATAGCTATGTATTCACTCTGTGTTTAATAAGGATTTATATGTTGTTCCATTGAGTTATTTAAACTACATTCATGTTGGTTTTAGCATGTTGTATATGCATTTAATTAATGGTATTAGACAATAGTTAAATTTGTTTGTGTAATTTGTATCTGGTAAGATACAAGAATTTAATTAACAGAAAAATTTTGTTTTTGTGTATTCCACATAGTAAAGTTTTTTAGTTAAGATGGGGAATGTTACAAATTGGTATCAGAGAGTCTAGTTTAACATTGGACCCACATGGGCTAAGGACCATCACAAATTTGATAAAATTCACTATTACGGATTTTGTTCTGTGACGAATTTGGGGAAAAATGGTGAAAATCAGAGTGAAATTCCCAAATTCTTGAGAAAATTTGAGTTTAAATGCCTCAGAACTGTAGAAGAGATGATACATGGAATCAATCTACAAAGTTGCAGAGGTAAAATTAAACTTTGAAGGTCAAAATTCCTGTTCCAATGACTATTGTAGAATTGAAATTTTTTTGATGGATTGATGATCGAGATCACATTTGATTTCAAAATCAATGACCCAAAAACTTATAAGTTTTCGACAGTTGGGAAAATGAAATAAATTGATGTTCGAGATTCATTTTCGACAGTTTGGAAAGTGGATCAGATCGACGACCAAGATTCATTTTCGACAGTTGGGAAAATGAAACAAATCGATGGTTGAGATTCATTTTTGGTAGTTTGGAAAGTGGAGAAAACTGATGGTTGGATCGACAAGTATGCTGAAGTGTTTCATTCACCAATGAAAATTGTTGATGACTAATGGCTGGGTCGATGAAATTGGTGAGGTGATTTTGTATTCCAAGAGAAGTTTCTGATCATCGATGAAGAAAATAGGTGGTGATGTTTCATGCGACACCAACTTATAGGTGTTATTCCACATCAGTTGGGTTTCCATGTCAGTTCCCATGTGTCATGCCACGCCAACCAAAAAATGGTCGATGAACGATGATCAGGTCAATCAAATTGGTAAAACATTTCATTCTTCCCAGAGAAATTTCCGATGATCGATGGCCAATGGTCGGGTTGGTCGATTTAGTGATGTATTACAAATGAGTTTCCAAAGGAAGGGTTCGATGGCCGATGTTCGGGTCGACATTTTTGGCAGAGTATGTCATGCATCGAAAGGAAAACATTGATATCATATGAGAAAGTTACAACTGAAATAATTAAGGGTATAATTTTGGCACCAATTTACCTCTAGAAGGCACAACTCCTTGCTCATAAGTCCATTTGGGGCACAAGAGCAGTCTATAGAAACATTATGAACCATAGAAATAAATGGAGCTAGATTTGGAATTAAGGTATGTAAAAATGTGCAGGAAGAGAAGGAAGACACCTGTAGCAGACATGGATAAAATGTGAAAACAATCTAAACTTCCTCAGACCATAAATTTTAGCTCGGAGTTTAGATTTGGGAAAATGAATAGTTGCTAGAAAGGTATTGATGAGGATAAGATATCTATCCACCTATAGTTTTGAATTGGGAACTAAAATTTTATTAGAAATTAATAAATCAATTTTACAGCAGTGAAAACAGATCAATGAACATAAAATTATAGCTTGTGAATGTTGTAACTTTTCACTCAAAAGTCAGAATGAGGCATGAGTATAGCTGTTGGAGAAATATTTTAGAGAGGAATGTGTATAAAGAATCATATTTTGACTTAGTGCATTTCATTTTTTGTAAATTTATATGAATGATAACTTGTATTCTAATTAATGAAATGTTTTATAGTATGCATGTGCTAACAATACTTATTAAATGCACATTTCTTGTAGAATTAGAGGTACATGAAAACAAATTTGGTTCTTATATAAGGATTGGAGTTATGGAATATGCTTAGGGATCTTACAAGCATGAGGAGGATATCAGAGGTCTGCATGTCATCATGGGAAATGCTGAGACAAAGTCTAATGGAAGGGTAGGAAAACAAGATCCTGTAACTATGAAAATCCCACAAAGAGAAGTGCAGAGCTATAGGGAAGATAATGAAAGGATTTTGAAAGTTCAGGAAGAGATACTTTAGAGTTCAAATATATTGCATAAGAAAGTTAAAAAATATTATGGCACTAGGAAAGTATCCAGTTCTAGGAAAATTACGACAGCCATATCCCAAAGAAGGGATGATAATGGGAATGATAGACAATCAAGAAACATGAACATACACCATCATTCTACAAGGGAATCCACTAGAAGAAATCATGCAAGTTTACAACTAGGGAGAAACCCAAGTGTGTCTCTTGTCAGAAGACAGAGAAGAAGGCCCAATGTAGACATATCACAAGGTGAACTCAAGAAAATAAAACCACCAAATTTCAATGGTGAGAACAGGAAAGGAGAAGAGGCTGAGATGGACTATTGTGATTGAAGAAATATTCCCATATGCATGATTACCCCTCAATAATAGAAGCTAGAATAAAAAACTACCACTTGCAAGGAAAGACAACCATGTGGTGGGATCAACTTAAGCAAGCCAAACACCTTGATGGGAAGAAGGTCTTATGGAGGTAGTTCAAAGGATATTTCCAAGAGAAATACTTGTCTGAGTATTACTATGAAAGAAACATGAAATCATTCTTTGAACTAAAGTTGAGAAGCATGAAAATGGATGAATATGAGAAGATGTTCTTTGAATTGAGAAAGTATGTGGACTTCATAAAGGATGAGAAAGACAAAATCCAAAGGTTTATGAGTGGGTTACCTTCTTTCTATAGTGACAAGATACAATATGATAACCCCAAAACTTTGGAGGAAGCCATAAGGAGAGCAGAGCATCTTTATGAATAGAGGAGAGAAAGGTTAGTTTTCCAAAAAGATTGGAATGCCAAGATGAAGTGTAAAATGGATCAAAGGTAGAAATGTTTTAAGCCACCATTTTTTAAGAATAACTCCCAAGAAAATAAAAAATATGAGTCAACTCAAATGAACACAAGACTACATATTCATTTGGGAAAAATCCAAGGAAAAAACCTGTAGAATTTTGGGGATGTGAGGGAAATCACTTATATAGGGACCGTCATCACAAAGGAGAAAAAATGAGGACTATACAAAAAATTTAGGAGGAAAAAATAGTTGAAGACATGGGAGGAAACATGCCAAGGATTTATACAACCTTGGACAACAAGCAAACACAATATCAAGCCCCCATGATTGAAGTGGAAGGTAAGATTGATAACCGACCAATAACAATTTTAATTGATTTTGGAGCTAGAAATAGTTATATAAACTCTAACATTGTTGAAATATTTCACTTACAAAGGATTAAGCGTATGAAATATTGGTTAGTTCAGTTAGCCACATGGGATAAGAGGAAAATCAATGAGCTAGTTAAAGATTGTCCAATAGAGATGAATGGATTCAACACAAAGGTAAATGTGAATATCATACCATTGAGTTCATATGATTGTCTAATTGGCATGGATTGTTTGGAAAAACACCATGCTATCCTAGACTGCTAGAACAAAACAATCACATGTCTTGACGAAGAAGGGAAGCAAGGAAAGGCAAGGTTCAAGTCATTCCAAGAACTATAGTTGTTAGAGAAATTTCAACTATGCAATTGAAAAAGAGTTTCAGGAAGAGATGTCAGTTTTTTGCAGCCCATATGGAAGAGGTAACCAGAGATGAAATGGAAAACATTGAAGACCATCTGGTATTAACATATTTTGAAGATGTTTTTGGGGAAATCCCATGACTTCCACGAAATAGAGACATTGATTTCTCTATTGATTTGGAGCCAGAAGCTGCCCCAGTGTCCAAGACACCTTACAAACTGAGCACACCAGAATTGAAAGAGTTGCATATGCAGCTTGAAGAATTGTTAAGGAAGGGGTATATACATCCAAGTGTGTCACCTTGGGGTGCCCCATTTCTCTTTTTTAAGAATAAATATGGAACCTTAAGGCCATGTATTGATTTCAAACAGTTGAATAAGGTCACCATAAAGAACAAGTATCATTTTCCAAGGATTGATGATTTACTTGATCAACTAAAAGGTGAAAGAATATTTTCCAAGATTGAATTGAGATCAAATTATCATCAAGTGAGGATAAAGGAATAAGAGATATCATTAAGACAAAATTCAGGACAAGATATGGACATTATGAATTCATGGTAGTGCCATTCAAGCTATCAAATGCACCAAAAGTTTTAATTTGCTTGATGAATGGAGTGTTCAGGGAGTACCTGGACAAGTTTGTAATTGTATTCGTGAATGATATACTCATTTATGAATGTTGTTAAAATTTTTAAAAGAGCATATGTTGTATTCCAAGCTAAATAAGTGCATTTTTTTATAAAAAAATACTCAGTACTTGGGGCATATTATTTTAGCAAATGGGATAAAAATGGATCCTAATAAGATAGAGGCCATTATATGATTGCCAATGCCAATAAATTTGACAAAGGTCAGATCATTCATGGTTCTTGTAGGGTATTATTGAAGATTCATAAAAAATATTCTCAAATATTGCAATCCCAATCACTTTTTTGAAAAAGAATGGAGTTAAATTTGAATGGAATTCCAAGTGTGAAGAGAGATTTAAACAACTAGAAGACATATTGACTAGTGTGCCAATATTGAAGATCACAGATCTAGACGAAGATTTTGTGGTGTGCATTGATTCATGCAAGGAATGGCTTGGTGGAGTCCTCACACAAAAGATCATGTGGTATGCTATGAGTCTAGAAAATCAAAAGAGAGTGAAATGAATTATCCTAACCATGATCTAGAAGTAGAAGCCATTATTCACACTTTAAAAATGTGGAGACATTACCTCATGGGAAGGAAATTTGAGCTAAATATTGACCACTGTGGTCTGAAACATTTGTTTGGACACCCACGTTAAATGCCACACAAACTAAATGAATGTAATTCCTTAGTGAGTATGACTTTGAAATTAAACACATCAAAGGAAAATAAAATCAAGTGGCTGATGCACTCGGCAGGAGAGCACATGAGATGAATATTGTAGCCATGAGTATGTATATGACTAATATGAGAGATAAAATTATTGAAACAAAAAACTTAGATCAACAATATTTACAAATAAAATAAACATTACAACAAAACAATTTACAATAGAAATTTAAAGAAATTGAGCTGAAAGAAGATGGAATTCTCATGTGCAAATGAAAAATATATGTGTCGAATTCCAATGAGATGAAAAATATAGTGATGAGGGAAATGCACAATATGCCATATGTTGGGCACCCAAGATATCATAAAATAGTTGTAGCTATATGAAGCCAATATTTTTGGCCTATAATGAAGAAAAAAGTGGCTAATTACATAGCTATATGTCTAGAGTGCCAGAAGGTGAAGACCGAACATAGACATCTAGAGGGGCTATTGTAGCCATTGCCCATTCCATAATGGAAGTGGGAAGTACTTACAGTTAATTTTATTACAAAGATTTCCAAAAAAGTGAAGCAACATGATTCCATCATGGTGGTGGTGGATAAATTAACTAAGGAAACACATTTTATTTCATTGAAGACTACACACAAGACAACAAATATTGCAGAAATCTACATGAAGGAAGTTTCTAGGATGGATGGAGTGCCCAAGGAAATTGTTTAAGATAGAGATCCAAAATTCACTTCCAATTTTGGAAGGGTTTGTTCAAAGATTTTGGGGCAAATCTCAATCTCAGTGCAACGTATCACCTAGAGTCAGATGGGAAAATAGAGAGGACTAACAAAATAATTGGGGACATGCACAAAATGTATGTGATGGACCATCCATGAAAGTGGGAGGATTATATCCACTTAGAGTAATTTTCTTACAACAATGAGGATCAAACATCATTGAAAATGATCCCATTTGAAACATTGAATGATAGGAAGTGTAACACAAAAGTGAGTTGGGATAATCTAGCTGATAGAGCAATTATTGGGCCATATTTGTTGAAGAAAATTGAAGAACAAATGACAAATATTAAGTAGAATTTAAAGGCTGCCCAAGATAGAAATAAGAGTTATGTATACAAGAAAATATTTTTCATATATTTTAAAGTGGGTGAACACGTATTTTTAAAAGTGAAAGTGGAGAAGTTCGATAAGAATAAGAAGTTGTCCAAAGTTGGAAACAAGATATTGTGGACCTTTTGAAATGATAGAAAATATAGGGCTAGTTGCATACATGCTAGTATTGCATGCATCCATTAGAGTGCATAATTTATTTCATGTGTCATTATTAGAGAAATATGTGCATGACCTTCTCCAGATGGGGTGTTAGTGTGCTCCACGTGTCCAACAAGGAACTTCGTTCCCGTCACCTCACCTCAACCCACATGATGGCACTTGCTTCTCTCTTCCACCTTTAATACCTCCGCATGACTGCTGTAGACATCCACTTCATCGTGCTCTCAAATAAATGATCTAGTGCACTCAGAGCTGGCCTCCTGTCATAGCTATTCCAGTGGTACAATGTCCACTCCTCCTGTGCTCGTGCGTCTTTACCCTCCCTTGTTCTAATTATGGTGGCGCCCATCCCCCTAGTTGGATTCTATCGCCCTCCCCTCCCACCAAATATTGCTTTCAGTCACCCCCTCTGGTGCTTACCTGGTTCATGCTGTTCGATTCTCCGCCTCTACCTATTTTTAGTTAGGCTATGCCTCGCTTGCAAGGGAAGCTAAAGAGAGGTTCGCTATGGTTCCAAAACCGAGTGACCATGGCCAACAAACATCCTCCCTCCTTCACTCTATCACACAGATCCTCCCCTCCATCCTCAACTCAATCCTCACCAGACCAAGATGACCTTCCACGTCTATCCTTTCCATGGGTTTTCCGTGTCGAATGGTTTGATCTCCAAGGGAACTCTCTTGGCTTCACTCCTGGACCACTCCCCGACCTGGCCTCGACCTTGTAGTTAGCATTGGCACATCCCTCTAGTCCACCACCCTTTTCTCTTATTCCACCCCCTTCACCAACCTCTATGCCTTTGTGATAATACTGTAACGAGCACTCAAAATAAATCCAATTCTAGGTGTCCTATAACCAGGCTTGGCTCCAACAGGACCGCATCTCGTCCCCAGGTCTTTGGGATTCAATTTCAATTATCCAGAACTTGGTCTTCATAGTCCAGAAGGATGTTGATGACCTTTGTTTTAGGTTGTAACACTTGGAATGGAGAGAAGAGAAAATTGAATCTCTGCTCTCGACTCTGCTCCTCTCCCTGCATCCTCCAGACTCGGGCATCAACGCCCTCGCATCTCCTGGGGCAGTTCTTGTTCCATAATTCTAGGTGGACGATGAACACTTCATGGTTGAAGGTGCACAGGTGGCTGAGTACAAGAATGACACCATGCATGTCACATGTGCAATGGAAGCTGAGGGCATGCATGCCCACTATACACCATGGAAGTTGGCATGCGTATAGGTGTCAACATGCATGCTTTCTTTTGACAATTGTCAGTTGTTTCTGGAACTTTCTGTTTAGGCTATTGGATTTTAGTAAGGTTTATTTTTTTGATCTGTTAGTGGATAGGCATTGCCTGGGTCATCGTATTAGTTTTTTTTTATATACAGTTTGAATGCATGGATAGGCCGAATCGGTTTCCCCATAGGGCGATTCAGGAAAATATGTCTAATTTTCACCAGCCTATCTAGTCTGTCTAGAAGTCTGAGTTGGTTTTCCTTTGAGGAATCTCAACACTCTAGAAACTAGATCTCAGGATCATACTGTAATTTTTTTTCATGATAGGTAATATATAGCCCTTACTTACAAAAAACAAAATATGTGCATGGCCCTAACCACATAATTAATTGGACTATGATCTAGGTGGAACACAAAGGGGATTTTTGGGTGGAACCAATATGCATCCTAGACCAGAGAGTCAAAGTGCTTAGAAACAAATCCATAGGGATGGTAAAGGATCAATGGAGCTACTACCTCTCCTACAAATGCTACATGTGAGCATGAAGAAAACATGCAGGAGAAATATCCACAATTTTTTTGACAATTTTGAAGAAAACAAAATATAAGAATGCAAGACTGCATTTTGAGCAGCTAGAGTTCCAGAACCACATCTCAAAGTCCTTGAAAACCTACCCTAGGGTCCCTGATAAAAGAATGGTACAACCCAATGGAATGAGAACAATGAAGGGGGTACATTCCTTGGGTCAACAGGTTGAGAAGAACATGAGAGTTTGGTTGGAACTGCTGTTAAATTTGTAAAATTGCAGAATTTTTATTTCTTACTATTATGTTGTAAATTTATGCATGTATATCGACATAGTGTGCACCAAGGATGACACACAATTGTAAGAATAGGGAATATAAGATCCCTAGTATAATACCCAGTTTAATTAATGCTTAATATAGACATAATGTATGGCTGTGGCCAAACAATGTATGTGTGAATCGTATTTGTGAATTTTAATAATAAAATGTGATGACAACTGTTGGGTGACATGGACATAGATGGGGGATAATTAATCCACATGAGAGGGGAATGTTTAGGAGTGTCTAAGAGTGGTCCAAGGGGAATTACCCATTTCTATTAATTCAACTCACTTCCTAAAATTACTAGTGGTATATGAACCTTCTAATTTTCTAATTGAGTTTCTCCAAAGCCAATCATTGAACACATGTAAGAGGGTGAGTGTGAGAAGTCACATCCTGTAGTTATTGGAAGCATGGGATTGAGTAAAATTAGGTTGGGGAAGAGGGTACGTCAAGAAAATAACCAAAGAGGAGAAATTCATATGGGTGGTTACAACAACTTTAGACAGGGATGATTTTGCATGAACAATAACCATAGAACAAGGAAGAAGCGATTTGGAGTTGGACAAACCATGTAGGGAAAATTATGGAGTGTATTTGGAGAAGAAAACTAAAGATCTTGGTTTTCAGGCCTGAACAGTGAACTCCTGTGTGAGTGGCACTATAATAACAAGTGATTAGTGTTGTTTTATTGGTAGTTTTCCTAGCAGTGAGCTCCCTTGAGTTTCCCAGTAGTGAGATTATTGGTTACCTATGGAAAAGAGACCCTGATAAACAAATGGGATGTCCAATGGACTGAGAGCAGTGAAGGGGTACATTCCTTGGGTTGGGAAAGTTGAGAGGAAGAGAGATGGTGGAAATTCAAGATAACTATAGGAGAATTCCATCGGGTAGTGGTATTTTCTGATATGTGTGTGGACAGTGAAGGACCACCCTCTTTTGTGGATTGCTAGCCCTAGATTGGGAGTGACTTTATATTGAGATCTGGAACAACAAGTATATGGTTGGGTGGAATGTCTATCCCAAGTAGATGGTTGCATAACTATTTAAAAAAATAAGTGTTTTATATGTTTTTATGTGTTATTTTTAAAAGCTTAATGGTCATGTATTCAATCTATGTTTAATAAAGATTTACATGATGTCACGTTTGAGTTATTTAAACTACATTCATGTCATTTGTAGCATGCCATAGATGTATTTAATTAATGGTATTTGAAAATAGTTAAATATGTGTGTGAAATACATAGTTGGTAAGCTACATGAGTTTAGTTACTAGAAGAATTTCGTTTTTATGTGTATTTCGCACAATAATGTTCTTTAGTTAAGCTAGGGAACATTACAACATGTCCGGAGAAGACATACATTCCAAGAATGAAGCACTTGAAGATATTGATGATGTCTTAGAACAATGACATTTACTGTAACATCACGCTCTACTGAGCACATTCTATTGACTTATTCTTTGAGGACACTTGCGTGCAAGTGATCCGGTTATAGTACAGTGTTAATTGTTTTGACTAAGGATTTTACATGATGATGTTGATGGGTTGTGATTTATTGTTACTTGATATATGTATTGATAGATGCTATTGATGAGTTTACCTGAGTGTGCAAGACACATAACAGATTATAGATGCTGATGGAATCAATGGACCTCCTTGGACTCAAGATTGAGTCAGGGAGTGGATTGTATTGGTTTGAGTATTTCATTTTATGCATATGTGACATATGATTGATTATAGTATGATTTTGTATATGGATTATTGACAGTGTTTTTTCAATGGATGTAGGCTAACGATGATTTCTAATATGACTCACATAAGGAGTAAAGAGGCCATGCACAGAAAACCGGACATTGAGGGAAAGGTCTGGCATAGTCCCTAGCATAGCCTACTAGCACTCCCACTGTGGCTAAAATTGTAGGTTAACGATTACCTAGTTCTAGAGATCCATGATGTTGTGAGGGTGGACTGATATAGTCGCTCACAAATATTTCTAAGGGGTGCACAATAAGGCAAAGTCCTTCTTCCTTAGAAGCCCTTAGTCTCTCACAAGGTCGACCGACTGGAGTATTGACTCCAGGGGTTGGAAAAACTACCAAAACCAGTCAAAAGGCGAGTGTCACCCTTGGAGCACAAGAGTTCGTCTTGAAGGGCACATCGCATAATTTAAAAACTTGAGTCAATAAATCTAGGTGGCCTAGAAAACATTGAGTTGATTTGACATTGTTAGATTTAAAATAATTAATTAAAGAGTGTTTTTATTAATTTTAAATCCCCATAAAATTCTAAGCCTATTCTAAGACAAAGCCTAAGTCTAAGTTTAGTTAGGGGACTAAAACAAAATGTTAAATAAATTAAAATATTAGAGATAAATCAATCTACAGAAAAATGAGATAAATCTAAATATTTGACATTATGCACATGTGTGCAAGAAAATATTAAAAGATAATTTTAAAATAAGAAAGAAATAAAGTATGGGAGAATAGGTGTACACATAGAATGGTATCTAGAGTCTAGATACCACAAGTCTAACTAGAAGAAGAATCCTATTTTAACTATAAATCAGATTTAGTAAGGAGACAATAATTAAATGAGAATCTAGGTTATAAAGAGACAACTAAGAGAGATTTAAGGAACACATTTGGAAAATGTGAGGGAAATTAACTTTTAATTAAAATAAAATATGTAATTACTTGTGCAACTTGGGGAGAGGGTGACAAGTGTGAGGATGAATAATCCTAATTTATTTAATTTAAAAAGTTAATTAATTGTGCATGTGGGCATGTGTCAATGAGGAAATTCCTATAAAGCAAATGGTCTGGATGGGAAATGGACACACACTAGTTATTGGTAAAGTTATGCTGCCAAAATAATTTTGATTGTGTTTTACTTATGAGAGTTGGGATACCAAGATTGATATAGAGTGGTGGCTCTACCTTGCGAGGAAATCTTGGAGGTAAAGTATTTCTGGTTTGTGTGTGCTTGGCCCCTTTGCGGCTTGGAGGGATAGAGGGAAGAAGAGTACCCCGAACGTTGGCTAGGAGGTACCGGTGAAGTCTCAATGATTAGCAAGCGGGAGAAAGGAAGGAGTGTCATTTGCTGAAGAACATCTTCAATTCATTTTCATCGGATACATTATTCTTATTTGATTTTTGAAATTTTAGTAAGTTTAATTTCTATATATAGTTTAGAAATTTCCAAACCTGTGTTGTAAATCTGATATCGAATTGGTAAGTTCTTGATGGATTTGTGTATTCAAACTAAAGAATTTCTGGAATTTGATTCCATTGCAAATTCATAACTAAGTATTTTGCAATTCGTTTTAGCTCTCTTTGCATTTTCCAATGCATTTTTATTCTACTTGTTCGATGATAGATGGATTAGTAATTGGGAAAGTTTGAAATTATTATTTACTGCTAGTTGATGTTAACCAGAGCACGAGTTCTTAGTGATCGCTGCCATTGTTGCTTTCCAGAAATTTAATTTGTATTGTCTTGTTGAACCAATTTTATTTTTTTGCTTGAATAATTGAACCTTTTGGAAAAAGAAATCTCGTGGTGACTCTAAATCTAGACTGGAAACCTGATGTGATCCTTTGTGGTTGCTATCAAGTTTTATTTCTGATTCAAATTTTAATTTTCTCTACATATGTTGATCAATTTACCGCCTGTCTGGTTGCAAAATTTTAATTGAATCCATAATTGTTTATTTTGCGTGATTAGATTTAATGCTGTTAAAAAAGTGAATGTGGGTATGGATATTTAAACGAAATCTCTCTGCCTATTCGTAGCATTGCAAACGATTGAGAATTTTTCACACATCGCAAAGCTGTCATTACTATGCTAATGGAACCTGTGATTTCATTTTTCTTTGTGTCTTGATGTTTGTAAGTAATTTATCTTTTTGCGTGGTTAAAATTTTGTGTACGCCTCTTGAATGACCGACTGGTTGATATAGATCCTTTGCTTATCAAATTCAACCTTTGAGTTGGTTCCCATTTTCTTCTTCCAATAAAAAAGGGATAGGATGATTTACTCATTAAATGTAAGTTTGGGAGTTATTGTTGGGAGAAATTCCTCTATAATGTATAATTCAAATCTCAGTTGAATTCCATGTAAAATTTTCCTACGATTTTTAAAATTGTAACTTTGCGTAACCCATAAATTTCTAATTAGAGTATTCATTTTTCTCTTTCGTAGCCTTGAATTTTTATGGATCTAGATTGTGGAATTCTAATGGTACACTGTAGAATGGATTGTGAGTCTGGATGTTAGTATTATTGAGTATTCTTGTAAAGCGACTTTTATATTTGAAGTTGAACCTTTAAAAACAAATCTATGCATGTTAGGATTTATTTCAGAAATGAAATTGAGGCTACAACAAATAAATGACTTTCTTAAGTGCCTCTGCAATTAATTTAATGTCCCTTCCTTAAGCTTAACCATTTCCGATTTCATCTTCGCTTCCTGTTGATTTTATTTCAAATTTATCAAAAAATTAGTTATGTTTTAAGGTCCAGAACGAGTGTTGGATCAAGTGCTGGATCAGGTGCCATATCCAGGGTTGGATTAGGTTCTATATGCTAACGTATCTCTTGAAAATAACAATGTTAATTACCCTGTTTGTGTCTGGTTTACCCATTTCTAGTTATCTAATTTTAGTAATGATTCTTCCTCGTTTCTAAAAAAGTGGCAACATTCGTAGAGATAATTGTGAGAGTGGTGAGTTCGTGATTGTATTGATTGGATTGACCTACACACGTTCACTCATATTTTACCAATCACTGCCACTTCTTGACAAACCATGCATCAAATTTATTGTCCCTTCCTCTAAGGCTATACAATTAATAAAATCATTTTTTCTGCATGTTGATATTAATTTAAATTATCAGAAATTAGTGATGGATCTAGGATCAGATTAAGTTATCGATTAAGGTATGGAGTGAGTGCTGGATGAAGGTCTGGAATGAGTGTCAGATTAAGGTTTGGAACAAATTTCATATTTTTCTACACACCGGATCAAGGGCTGGGATAGATTCCCAAACTCCTTCTTTGTTTCTTTACTATGGAGATGTAATTTAGTATCTTAATAATTTTATTGTTAATTAAGATTGGGTGTTCCTAAAATTTAAACGAAAGTGTAAGTTTTTTTTTTTTGGTATGTGAGTTGAGATTCTATATTACCGAGAAAATTATGTTACAAAAAGGGATGGAGGAGTATCCCCTGATTTGCCAAAAAGGCCATATCAGGGGTCCCGAAGTTGCGTTGTCTACATAAGCGAGGGGATGGCTAGGTCGCCACCCTGGGAAACTGACCCAGTCTCTGAAAACTTGATTGAAAACAAAAACTATACCATAAGATATACATAAAACCAAGAACGTATAACAGGGGTTTCTCCTATACTGATAAACAAAAATATCTTGGGTTGAGGCTGTGCTAGTCCAAGAGGATTGGATGACTTTCATATCCTTCCTTTCTTTCCTCGTTCTCCTTTTTCTGCTCCACTATGTGCATCTTTCTGATGCAGGATGGTGTTCCACGTTGATCAGCTGGAGTGATGTCCATGTGGTGGACATAGCGAAGGTAGAGTTGGAATTGTCCAGCCAGTCGTTCCATTGTTTCTCTTTGGTTCCTCTGTTCCTCTGCTATTCTTCTTGTGCTAGCCTCCATGTTGTTGAGGTGGCTCAGAATTTATGTGAGCTCCTTCTTGTGGCCACAGTTTTCCACCCTGTTGGTCTCATTCTTGTCAGCTCTCATCTTACTTATCAACATTTGTTTACGCCTGGCTTCCTCCACCGTTTTGTGGTAGAGGGTTTTCCTAGGCTGTGTGGCCCTTGGGTCCCTTATCTCGTCTGCTTCTTGGATGAGTTCCACCTAGGATTTGACCTGGCACTTGGTGTTGACTTCTCGCTCCCACCTGTCGATGACCTCTTTTCCCTTTGTATTGACCTGCTCAAGAAAGGTTCCTTTGGCCTCTCTGGCCACCTGTTCCATCCTAGTGATCTTCTGGGCACTTGTTGGAGGTTCCTCCCCCGGAGGCCCCCTCTTACTTTGGGTATTATTCCTTCTTACCATCTCTATTTGAATGCAGTGGCTTCTGTCTTGACTCCGTCCTCTGCTTTTATTCGCTCCTTCCTAGTCTCTGAAATTGCTACTCGTTGGTATGTAGCTATCCCTGATGCTTCTTCTTTTAAGGTGTTTTCTGGGATGTGATCTTATCCTGGAAATCATGGGTCTCCCATAAAGGCATACATTTTGGTCCTTTTTCACTGTTTCAGAGTGTGTGTGTTTGGGAACCCTACCATTGTCCCTACGCCAATCCTTTGCCTTGCCCATTGTATGCCAATCATTTCCTCCCATGGGACCTGTGCGTGGATGAGGTGTCCTCATTATTTCCCTTGAACTATCCTTTTAATCCTCATCCTTTTTCATATATGGGTTACCCTTTCCACTCTCCCATGACCAACCCCTATACTTCAATCTATTTCCTGGACCATGGTGTTGTACCGCCTCTTGTGGTGTGACTGTGATCTACATTGTAATTCGTGTTCAAATGGTGGCCTATCAAATTCTGCCTGTATTCTTCTTTCCCTTTAATTAATTCTGTGTCTCCAACCTCAATGTGGTCGTCTGTACTTCGACTGTCGTCATATTCCTTTGCCACTAGTTGGGTGCAATCTGTCCAAAATTGGCCATTCGGGATATTACTCCATGTGGAATCTAGTTTTGATCCTTCCTTGTTGACCCCTTCATTGGCGATTCTATTCGCTAGTCCATTTTCTGACCTTCAGACCTAGCACAACTCCACTATGATCCCCGTCTGCAGATGCTCCTGAATTGTTTGCAGGGAGTACGCTAAGTGCTAGTGCCTATGAATTTTTCCCACTCTGGTGCCATTTTGGAGTTTCCTTACTGTGTTGATGACTAGCATTGAATCTCCTTCCACTATTACTTTGGTCATCCCTTCCTGATGTAGTATCTCAAGGATGGTCTCCAGGGCTCCAAATTACGCAGTGTTGTTGGTTGAGTTTCCTAGAATCCTAATGTACAGATGGATAAATTTTCCTTGACCGTCCTTGATTAACCCCCCCGTACCTGTCTATCCTCAGTTACATTTCAATGCCCCATTGAAATTTATCTTGAGGGAGCCCTCTGATGGTGGTTTCCAGTTGTGCTCACCTACTTGTAGTTGCGGCAACCGTCTTACCTGATTGGGGTTGCCTCCTCGTTTCTGTTGAAAAGCCTCTATAATTCTGAGATCTCAATCTATGAGTTGCGCTGCTCCTATCTGACAGTTGTGGATCTGTAACGTTTCTCTTGTCATGGCTATTATTGTTTCTGTGATCTTTCCTGCCATCCATTTTTGGTTCCTGAAGATGCGCCAGTTCTGTTCCTTCCATATTGCCCAAATGATCATGTCGGGAATGAGGGTTCAACAAAGATTCGCCTCTTCGTTTTCACTGTAGTTTTCCTTCCATGTGTTTATAGTTGTGGAAATATTACCTTTGGTCCTATTAGACTGTCAAAAAATGCCTGCTGCCCAATCCTAGACTTTTGCTGTGTAGGGACATTCATCCAGGAGATGGTTCGTTGTTTCCTCCTTTTCTTCACATAGGTGACATATTAAAGGGCCTATGAAACCTCTCTTTTTTAGGTTTTCCCAAGTTAGGATTCGGTTGTGTAGCATTAGCCACTGAAATATTTTTATTTTTGGCTAATGGGGGCTGTTCCAGAGCTTGTCCCATTGATGCATCAAGTCTTCTTGGTCCTGGTTCGCTATGTAGTGGCATACTTATTTAAGATTGAATTCCTCACCATCTTTGTGCCCCCATCTCAGCTGGTCGTTTCCATCCGTGACTGCAATTTTTTGTCTCCCCAATTCCTCCTCCACCTCTTTAACTGATGTTGCAGTCTGGTCTCCAGTCTGTGGGGTGAGAGTGTTCTAGATTCACCATTTGTTGCGATCTGTTTCTCATTTCCAGTAATGGTAGACTCGGGTTTTGAATTGCACCATCGTCTCTTGTTGGAGTGCCTCTTGGACCGATTTTTCCATTCTGGGTTTCTGTTGCCAGGCATCCTGGTAGAATCGGGTGATTCTGCCATTCCTTATTTCCCAAAAGTTGTGTGTCTGGATCCAAGTCTTGTTGCGCCAGGCTAAGTTCCAAATGGCGGAAACTTCCCTGGTGCCTCTGAAGCAGATTTTGTCCTGGTCGCAAATGTTTGGGGCATACTTTTCCTTCTGCAGGTTGATCCATGGCGTGGTCATTTATTTGACCCATTGCCACCAAAGTTTGACCCCATAGGCGTCATTGGTCACTTGCGGGTTTTTGTAGCCCCAAGCCTCCTTTTCTTTTTGGTTTACACACCTTCTCCCAAGCCACCAGTGCCCATTTTTTCCTTGTTTCCGCTCCGCACCACAGGAATTCCCTTTGTATGGTTCTTATTTTTTGTAGAATCCCCTTTGGGGTTGGGAAAACTGAAATCATGAAGTTTGGGATAGCTTGCAAAACCGACTTGGTTAGGATAAGTCTTCCAACTAGGTTGAGGGACCTGTACGTCCAATTTTTTACCCAGTTTTGTAGCTTGTTGACTATTCCTTCCCAAGTTGACATCTTGTAGGCTTTTTCTGTCAGGGGGATGCCCAAGTACTTGATTGGGAGGGATTTTTGTTCAAAGCCCAATATGTTGGCCAAATTCCTTTGGATAGCAGGGTTGGTATTAAAGAAGAAGATCATAGATTTGGACTAGTTTATATCTGACCCCGAGGTTGCCCCAAACTCATCTAATATGCATTTGTAGGATTTCGCTTCCTTGACCGTGGGAATGCCATGAAGTAATGTATCATACACGAACTGTTGGTGTGTAGATGTTGGGAAATTCTTGTAAGGTTTGATACCTTTTATGTCCCCTGTTGTAGTTGTGTTTTTTATGGTTCGACTGAGTCCTTCCATCATTAAGATGAAAAGGAAGTGGGAAAACAAGTCTCCTTGTTTGATGCCTCTCGTGGGCTAGTAAGGTTTGGCAGGGTCTCCATTTACTAGTAGCGAGAAGCTTGTTGTGGATACTAGGTTGACTATACATCTGATCCAGTGCTGGGTGAAGCCAAAGGCTTCCAGGGTCCTGACCATATAGTGCCAGCTGATTTTGTCATAGGATTTTGCTAGGTCCAGTTGTATTATCATTCCCCCTATTTTCTGAAGCTTCAGGGTGTGGATAAGTTCGTGAGCATTTATAATATTGTCCATTATTTGCCTACCTTTCACGAAACTTGCCTGCTCTTGTGATACCAGTGTGGGTAATAGTGGTTTCAATCTATTTTCTATGACCTTGGAAATTATCTTATACACCACATTGCACAACACTATAGGTCTGTACTGATCGGGGGTTTTGGCTTCATTTTCTTTGGGGATGAGTGTAATCATTGTAGAATTTAGTGCTTTCAAAATGGAGGCTGACCTTCTAGAGTCTTCCACTACCCTATAAATGTCATATTTGAAAAATTCCCAACAGGATTTGAAGAACTCCATTGTGAAACCATCTGGGCATGGGGATTTTCCATTTGGCATTTCCTGGAGTGCTTGATCTATTTCCTCCTCTGCAATGGGATTATTCAGGTTGTTGTTTTGTTCATTTATTACCAGGTGTGTGATATGCTGGAGTACCTTTTTTATGGTCTCCATTCTATATTGGTTAGGTTCCTGGGCTATCCCATGGAAGTATTTTACCAGAGTTGTTTCAATGTCCTTATGGGACTCTCTTTCTATGCCATCTTGGTCCCTAATCTTCAAGATTTTGTTGTGGTCTCTTCTAGCCATGGTTTTTCTATGAAAAAACTTGGTGTTTCTTTCTCCTTCCTTTAGCCATCTGATCCAGGACTTTTGTCACCAGAGAGTTTCTTCTTGCCAACACCACTTATCCCATTCCCGGGTCATCTATATCTCCTCCTTTTTCCTTTCCTCATTGTAGCCCTCTGAAATGCAGGTTTCCTGGAGTTTTTTCATTTTTTCTTCAATGTTGTTTTTCTCTTGGTTTATATTCCCAAAAGTGTCCTTGTTCCACTCCTTGAGCCTATATTTGATATGTTTTAGTCTTTTGTAGAGTTTGAACATGATTTTCCCTTTCTCTGGTTTCTCCTCACACAACCACTGTTTGATTTTTTACTTGAAAGTCAGGTGTTCCATCCATAATTTCTCAAATCTGAAAGGTCTTCTCTTTGGTGTGGTCTGGAAGCCTACTTCCAGTTGCACTGGCCAGTGATCAGCTCCCCCCCATGGAAGGATGTTGCAGTCTAAGGTTATCCCCTGCATAATGATTGACACTGACACTAGGAATTTGTCGAGTCTTGTTGCTACCTAATGCTGGCTCATTCGATTATTGTTCCAGGTGAACTGGCCATTATTGGTTTTTAGATATACCATCTCCACAGTGTCTATAAATTTTAAGAACTCCTCCACATCTCTATCCAGTCTTCTTGTAAATCCTTTTTTCTCCACAAGTGACATGATGATGTTGAAATCCCCAGATAGGATCCAATGGAGGTTGTTGGCTCAGTTTTTAAGATCATCTAGGTCTCTTAGCATTCCTCTCCTATCCTATGACACCTGGGGTCCATACACATTAGTGCATAAAATCACCTTTATGTTCCCAATGAGTTGTGTTGGAGCCGCCTTTGTTTTTTCTAGCCCATCTCGAATTTCATGTCTTAATGCTCGAAATCGAAATATGGTTTTCGTATTTTCCATTTGTGGTTTCAAAATCTCTGAAGTCTTATCACGCGAACGACGATAGTTATTGTACTCTCGAGGTGAGTTCTACTTTTTGTCAAAATTTCCCCCCCTTTGTTCTACCTCGGGATTTCGTATATTGGATGCTATAGATCACGTAGTTCACAAGTCCTGAGCAACGAAACGACGAAATCGCTTTAAAATTTTACCCAGGGCAGTAACGAGAGTAAAATTTTCCTAAATCACAATTAAACATCATCGGGTTTTCACGTCTCGGCATTCACTAAATCCAAAAGTTTTATTGTCGTAACCCCAATAGCCGAAACCACAATTTTCTTGTTTTAGTAACACCCGTGTTAAGGTTAAAGGTAAAAGATTAGCCATGGTTAGGTTCTGTCAGAAATTCGCAACTCGGCGTGTTCTCTTTTAAAAAGATACACTATCTAAGCCCCAAGTCGCAAAGTCGCGATAAAGATATGAACATAATTAATTAAACACTTAATCCGATTTTATCCTCCCTTTTAATTAAAACATATCATCGCGATCTCGCGGTTTCGTGACTGGGCATGCAAACTTCCCGGAAGTTATACCTTCGAAGCTCCGAGTCGCGATATGGTGATATAAATAATTACGTAATTAATTAAGTGCCTAATCACAATTACGTTTTTTAACCAAAGTCAATCCTCACAAATTTTGGGTGTTAGAGGTTCAAAGGGTTAAAGAAAAAATTCCTGATACAACGAGTATTGAAAGATTAATTAACTTTGGTAAAACGGGATTAATTAAGCTAAATCAATATCTCCCATGTTTTGATGCATGCACAGTTTACGAGGTAGTCTTAATTCTTCCTTACGCCAACTAACATTTCGAACCACCAAAATTTATGGCATTAATTAGAAATAAGGCGAATCAACAAATAAAGATTGGTTTTTTATTGCTAAATTTATTTTTAAACGTGATTTGACCGATCTGTTCTTAAAAAGTACCGAGTTTTCGAATATATAGAGCTGTTATTCTTTATAACAAATTCATTTCTATATTACGCAGAGCACACTTTCTCAACGAGCTAACTTCTGTATGTATACGTATTTTTATCGCAGAAGAGCTAAAGCAGGATCTCCCGTCATGGCCCCGTGAAAAGCATCTGAAGCCAGCGTTGAGGTTTCAGGACAGGGTTCGGACAACGTCGCTGATACTTCACCTCGAAGTGTCAACTCTATCCTGAACTGGTCATTCATTTCTGATGTTTTGCAAGCCAAATTAGTGGATTATTCTGATGATTCCAGTGACAATGAAAAAGATGACATAACCACCAAATATAAGATCGTCATTCAATCGGGAATGCATAAAGTAGTGGCCAGGCCATGAATTCTTCCTTACTTTGATATGGTTCGATGGGCATTAGACCATGTGGACATACCAACCAGAACCATCATCAATGAGCAGAAGGTCACCATCGGGACTTTCAGATTTGAACGTCTGCAAGCTATGTACAAGTGCCCATAGCGTCCGACCTCACATATGATGCCGAATTCTTGGAGAAGTTCAAATAGAAGGAATGTGTGCAGTATGAAAAGACTATGTCTAGCTTAATAAGAGATTGGGTTTCACACCCTGCGAAGTTCAGGGCAGATAGTAATGGTATATATTCAATAGCTTCCTTGGAACCACAGTTCAAGTATGTAGCTATGATGACATGCAGATTATACGGGAGAGAGGACACCTCACATTTCTTTCTTCAATGGGTGCCTCTAATACATCAAGTCGCCGAAGGCTGTTCCTACGACTGGGCAAAAATGCTGTCTGATATCTTGACCAGTCAGGTTACAGAGTATTGGGCACAGAAAGAGAGCAGAAAGATTTCTTCATTTTTATGTCTGCATACATTATGGATGCCATGTGCTTTCTAACACCATTTCCCTTAATGAGCTAGAGTTGGACTCCAGCAGAGGCCGAGCCCATCCATGTCTATCATTCGAAATTGTGGGAAAACAAAGCGGTAGATTTCGTATATGAAATCTTCAACTGGGTGATGGTACCGCTGCATGTCACTATTTTCGGCCACCCGCCACCCAGGATCTCAGATAGTATAGTGATGAATTTGAGAAGTATAGCCGAATGGTATGTAGAAGCCGAATTCTCACATCTCAGAGTTTTTGGGGCTTCTGTTGCCCCGCATGCATTGCCATTATTCATCCCCGACAAGCTGGCTTGTCGTGAAGTTGCTAGACAAATAGTAATCGGTGGCATAAGCAAGGAGCTTAAGGGATACTCAAAGAAGGTATGTCCACCTTTTCCTGTTCATTTAAATTCATATTCTTTGTTAGATTTTGGGCATGCTAAAGCTGAGGCAGCAGCCCTGGAAGACCTAAAATTGGTCCTTATTGAATTCAAGAAGCACGATCTGCAAAGGGTCGTGAGTAATCATTTGGCCAGTTGTGGACTCAAGAGATTTGAACATGAAAATTCACCCTCGGATGACATTTTCCGAGGCGCAAGATCCTATGCCGATATTTTAGCTCGGATACCAACCTTGGCAGCTGAAGAGAGGGCCGATGTTCTGAAATTCCAAGAACATCGACGCAGTTGTCTTCCCGCAGTATTATGGGGTGAGAATCTGAGTACAGTGGAGGTGAAACAAAAAGATGCTGAAGGCTCCAAAGATGTGACTCCCGGTCAAGAAAAACACCAGGACGGGGAAGAGCAAACTAAGAGTTTGAAAGCAGAGATAAAGACTCTCGACCCGCCGAAGAAGCATACTCCGATTACTACTCCGGGACAATCGACGAAGCAAATCGAAGATCCTATCGTATCCATTACTCCCTTGCAGTCAACTCAGGGAAATATTGACGCAGGGTGGATCTTAAATGAAGAATTGAGGCCTATTAGGGTGGAAGAGCCTCCAAATGAGTTCTTCTTTGATAAGAAGAGAAAGGCAGTGGTAAAGAGAGAATTCTATTAGGAAGGGGAATCGACAGCCAAGAAATACAAAGTATTGACTAATGGGAAGGAAAAGAAGAATGAACATCTCAGGACGGAAATAGCTGGGACATTAGGGGCATATGCCACAACGAACCAATTTTTAGTCAGGGTTTTGAAAAACCAGCTGAAATGAAAAAATCGCCTCATCGAAACCCTAGAAGCTAGACTAGCCACAATAGCGGAGGCTGCCAAAGACCAGGTGAGTGTAGGAATAGAGCAAGCAAGGTTGGCCAATGAAAGTGAGATAGAGCTGCTGAAGACTAAGATCAAACAAGCAGAGCTGGTGGTTCGAAATGGTCATACACAAGCGGGCCAGCAAAAAGATTTGATCGAACAGCTACAGGCTAGAGTGGAAATCGCCGAAAGTAAAGTGATAAATATCAGGATGTTCCAGTCCCAGGTGATGGAGATTCAGAGCAGAGTTTCTGCGGCCCAACGAAATTTACTCACCAAGGTAGAGGTGATTCAGGAAAACTGCCTACTGGTTAATCAAGTTTTGGAAAATTTATCTGTTAGAGAAAGAGAAGCTGGAGCAGCACGAGTCTCTTTTCAAGAGGTTGTGATAGCTACAAACAATAGGGAATCGGGAAGTATTCCCAGGTTTCCCATTTCAGAATAGACCAGAGGAAATATTCTATTAAAGGAATGGGAGCACAACATCACAGAAGGTAAGCTGCAAGCCAAGAGGGTAACAAAATCCTTAGAAGAGGATTTTAGTTCTATAGATGGTAATCTGCTAGGCATTGTTAGCGAAGGTAATGCCGAGACATTGATTCAAATGAATATGGAGAAAATCTCACATGATTTAAAGGAAAAAGAGGAAAGAGATTCGGCAGAGATCTCACAAGTGACTATGGTAGACATAGTCCAAATAGATAAATGTATGATTAAACCAAGTTTACAATTGTGCACCATAGACATCATAGATAGATAGATGGAAGAAAGGTTACCGCAATTAGCTTGAGATTGTTACTCTTTTGAAGCCAATTGTCAAGCAGAACCGTCAAGGCTAATATCTTGGCTGGTTGAAAGATGTGTCACCTGTACTGAGCATGCGTGAGGACAAGCTTCTGGCACCAAATAAAGACAGAGAAGAAGAAATGGAGTGATTGCTCTCCTCCCTATCATAACTGAAAATTTTGCAACGATTGAGATTCCATCTTATTGTAAAACTGTATAAATATACCATAGAAAGAAAGAAAAATGGTTGGACCTTTTTGTGTCTTTTGTAACAGAGGTTTTACATATTGAGAGTTAATATAAAGCAAATCCGAAGATTCTCAATTCTGTCATGACTGTGTTATGAGTTTGTTTTCTTGTATCTCATATTTCGTTTTGTTTCATATTCGTATCTGATGAATGCTTCGATATAATTTAGTGCAACCTCTACTATAGTGAATGAATTTTGGTTTTCTATATTGTTTACTGTTTTTCCTCTGTACCAACTATCAGCAGGTATAAGACCAGTCAACACTTTCAGAATTCTATATATATTTTATGCTTCATCGGGTTATTTCTTCACAATTTTTTTCTTCTCTTTATACGTGAGATTCTCCCTTGATAGGAGCATTACTCGATAGACAGCTAAATGATTTCTCCCACCTCATACATTTTATTAAAATATAACCCAGTTACGGGAAAGATCCTTTGATTTTCATTCCTTTTTCATTCCTGAAACCGTAAACTCTCTTTTATACGACCGAATTGAGACAACACTCAAATCCCCCCTGAGGTTTTCTTATTTTACTGTTCCTCCATGACTGTCCCTGTACCAACACAACCCAATATCGAACCTGGATTATCAAGTCAAACACACATTGCCTTAAACCTTTTCGATACTATTCTTAAAACAACCACTACCCGGGTTGAACTCGAACGTTCATGGGCAACGATTGAACAAGATATAAACATCCAGGAACAGTTGGAAGCTAGACAATGCCAACACATAAATCATCCTTAGTTTCCCTTGCCGAAGGTTGAAGTTTCTCTTTTCTCCAACCTTTACCCACTTTCGAATGCCTAGACATTGTACTTCTAATCCTTAAGTACAGACTCTAGAACAACATCTTTTTGGCGCCGTTGCCGGGGACCAAAGTTATGAAATCTTTTTCCTTGGGAAAACGACATTTTTTTTTTGTTGAAAGCGTTACCCTTTGATAGTGAACAAAGAGTACACACCTTTTTAAGGCTTTCCAATCTTTCACTTGGCGACTCCAAAAATAATAAACTGGCATCCGGTCGAAGGAATACCAGACAAAACCCAGATGGTAAGAAGATTACACCCATTACTGATCCCGAGAAGATTCTAAAGGTGAGAGGCTCCCTTAAGCCAACCGCTGCAGTCTATAAGATTAAACACCCACAACTGAAGACTAAGAGTTCTTTTGAACCTTCAACTTCACGCAGTCCTCTCTTTGATACTAAATATCTAATGTCAAGCTGCTCTGAAGTTAGGAGTGAGATTCATTCGAAAATCCCCTTAGTACACAAAGGAAAGGGCCCTTTTGGAAGTTCGTTGGTAGTTGACATACCATCTTTTCTTTAGTTAAATTTCCCGACCTCACCTAATTCTGAAGAGTGTGTTACACATTTGTTTTCCACACCCGTTGGTTCCCTTGACTACATCTCTTGCAAGTCCGAAGATCCAAGCCCTCACATCCCTTACCAGTCTTCCTCAGATTTTCCACACCGCGAAGAAAGTAAAGATTCACTTTTAATCTTTCAAAACCCCCTTTACAACTTTCCACTGATAACAATGGCAGCCACCAAAGGAGCAGGTGGAGGGGTTATCGGAGGAGGAGGGGGAGGAGCTCCTGTAGGAGGAGATGTAGGCCAAGGGCCTACCCCCCCTCCCAGAGTGTTTTCAAAAGTTGCAGCAAGATACTCTCCCTTGGTATTGCCCATTCCTTTGCATGACCTTCCCGAAAATTATATAAATTTTTTTCCAAAATTCATTGGGGAAGGAGATCTGACCGCAATCGAACACATTAATTTCTTTGACCAATTCGCAAACATCCTAGGTATCGAACATGAGGACGTGTATTCGAGGCTTCTTGTCCAAAACTTCGAAGGCCAGGTCCAAACTTGGTTTCAGAGTCTACCTACAACATCTATCTTGTCTTATGACGCCTTGGAAGATGCTTTCTTTAGAAAATGGGGCGAAACAAAGGACCACCTATATTATTTAACCGAATTTGGGTCTTTAATAAAAAAGAATTCAGAAACAGTTATGGAGTTTATTCAAAGATTCAACAAGTTGTATAACAAAATCCCAACCGAGGTTAAATCGTCCCAACCCGCGACCAAAGTAACTTTTGAAGGGGATTTTGAACTGGATTTTGCACTCCTTTTGTGAGAAAGAAGGGGAGCCACTCTAAATTGAATGCAGGATGACGCTGTAGAAATTGAGTCGAATATGATGGCTTCTGGTAAGCTTAAATCTAAAGTAGAAATGAGAAACTGAGAAACTAAACGCTTTAGAGAACAAGCAAGTTCGTCAGGGTCTAATAGATCCACAGATGATAAAGTAGACGATATGGCCAGGGTAATTAAGAAACTGTCTAATAAAATATCCAGAATGGAGCTAGAACAGGCCAAAGCTGATTCTTTCGCCAAAAAGGATTTCAAGAGGAACCCCAACCCCCTGAACCAACAAAGACAGATAAAAAACGAAGATCAAAAAATACAAACTCCCCTAAAGAGCGAAAATTTTATAGGGGCGAACGATCTCCAAGATTTTGGAGATTTGAATAATGATGTCACGAACTTCGGTGATGACTGCACACAACCGTATCTGACTAGAGAAGATTATGAAAAATCTCTAAACACTCAACAACCGTCGGTTAAGGGTGAAGAAAGTGATCAAACTGACCTCTGTGGCTCTCAACAAGAAACTGAAATGATAATGGCCGAGATCCAACCTAAGTACAACTTGACATCTAAGAGTAAGCCCATTTCAACTACTCAACCTAAGAAAATCCTCCCAAGAGGTCAAACTTATGAGCCTACTCTAGAAGAGACCCTATTACCTAACAACAAAGCGAAAGTAGTAAGCACACAAGAGTTCGAAGTGGGAAAAGTTGAGACCCAAGCACAAGGAACCAAAATAGCTAATAAAATTACGCCTTCAACCAAGACCATGAGTAATAAAGTGGTCCAGACGAATAAGTCAGAAAGGAAGGATTCGGAAGTCCCAACTAAAGAAACAAACAAGGTGAGCGGAGTTTTCAGTTTTGAAAACGAGATAAATAAAATTAAGATACCAATCCCTCTGGTAGAATTAGAAAAAAACCCCATTTATCGGAAGCAGATTACCAAAGTGATGGGTGTCTCAGAGCTAGAAAGCCAGTCTGATGTTTTAAACCTGGAAGATGATAAACCTAAAATCACTTTTGGTCCACATTTTGAAGGGGCCAAAGACACTATTGCTCCCTTTTATATCACTTTAAATGTATATGATCAATTGCTACATAATTGCATGTTAGACTCCGGAGCCTCCCATAACGTTATGCCTAAAATTATTATGGACAAATTGGGTCTCCAGATCACCAGACCTTACAGAGATATTTACTCTTTTGACTCGAGAAGGGTTAAGTGTATGGGAATGATAAAGGATTTAGTAGTTACCCTAACATAGGTCCCGGTTAAGAGTATCTTGATGGATGTGGTTATTGCTGATATTCCCCCTAAGTATGGCTTACTGTTGTCTAGGTCATGGGGAGCCAAGCTGGGGGGTTCTCTTCAACTGGATATGACGTTCGCCAAAATTCCTATGTTTGGTGGGCAATTTACTCAGTTGTACATAGAAGCGAGGTTAGCATATACAGTAAGCGACCCTCAAAACCCAAACAATTTCCCTATTTACATTGCGGATCAAGATTTAGGAAATTGTATCTTATCTTTTGATGACAATTTAGATGGTTTTCCAGAGGAAAACAATATAGAGCAGGAAGAGTCAGGTTACATGACAGAGGATCTGTGTAGCATCGGTGTCTGGAAAATGTTTTTTGATGGTGCCTCATCTTGTGAAGGGGCTGGTGCAAGAGTTCTTTTAGTGGCTCCCGAAGGAAAGATCGTCGTTCCTTTTTCTTACAGACTGCAATGGGATATAGATTATACTAACAACGTATGTGAATACGAAGCGTTGGTCTTAGGATTAGAGGCTGTCGGGAAGCTAAAAATAAATAACTTAGAGGTATACGAAGATGCAGAGTTAATAGTCAGACAAATAAATCGACAGTTCCAAGCCAAGCATCCCAAATTAAGATCATACAGGAATTGTGCCTGGGATCTGATGGAAAACTTTTTCTCGTCCGTAAATGTCCACTTCATCCCACGCGCAAAGAACTTACATGTTGAGGCATTAGCTAAAGCGGCTTCAACTTTCACACCTCATACAAACTTTAAATTGAAGTATCACATAGAGATAAGACACAGACCATCTATACTGGACAATATCCAACACTGGCAGGTTTTTGAGGATGACGAACAAATTAAGAAGTTTCTTGAAGCAGTAGGTAAATTTTCTGAAACTCATGCAGACCAAGAAAATCAAAATGACCAGATATGGATCATGCAAGAAGGGGAGGATCCTCAAGCTTTCTGAGACAAAATCGCAGATCATCGCATGCTGGTCCTTAAAAACAACCAGATTTTGAAAGGATTGATTCCTATGGAAAGACTTTTTGATCAAAACGACATACCTGTAAAATCCGCCTTACAACCCCAACTAGAATAAGTGGAGGACTGTGATATAGGAACCAAAGAAGAATCTAGGATGGTAAAAATATCCAAATTCCTCCCTCCCGAAATAAAAAGTAAGTATAAAGACCTACTCAGACAGTATAAGGATGTTTTCGCCTGGTCCTATGATGAGTTAAGGACATACGACACTTCCGTAATTGATCACAAGATACCTCTAAATCCCGGGGTCAAACCATTTAGGCAAAGGCTTAGACAGATCAACCCCATTTTGTTACCTGTGATTGAAAAAGAAGTTCATAAACTTTTAGACGTGAAAATAATAGTACCTCTGAGATATTCAGACTGGGTAGCAAACCTGGTCCCGGTCAGGAAAAAGAATGGGGAAATTAGACTGTGTGTGGATTTCAGAAATCTAAATAAGTCATCTCTTAAGGACAACTATTCGCTGCCCAAAATGGACCATGTGATAGAAAAGGTAGTTGGAGCCAACCAAATGTCTATGATTGATGGGTTCTCTGGTTATAATCAAATCGCCATGAATGAACAAGATAGAGAAAAAACCGCTTTCACTACACCATGGGGTATGTTCATGTATGATAAAATGCCTTTTGGTTTGATGAATGCAGGGGCCACGTTCTAGCGCGCTATGGACATCGCTTTCATCGGTGAAAGGGATAAGTTCGTAGTTATTTATCTTGACGATTTGACGGTTTTCTCTAAAACAGACGAAGAACACTTGATACATCTTAAACAAACATTCAAAAAATGCTGCAGGTTTGGTCTATCTTTAAATCCAAAGAAATCACATTTCACCATGCGGGAAGGTAAGCTTTTGGGTCATATCGTATCTAGGGATGGAATCAGGATTGATCCTAAGAGGATTGAAGCGATAGATATTATAAATATTCCCAGAAATGTAAAAGAGATTCAATTTTTCTTAGGAAGAATAATTTTTTTACGAAGATTTATCCCGAATTTCACTGAGATTGTAAAACTGATCACAGGTATGTTGAAAAATGACAACGAAGTAAAATGGACAACTGAAGCCAAAGCGTCGTTCACACACATTAATAAATTCATAAGCGAGGCACCTGTGTTAGCGAGTCCCGACTATCTAAAAGATTTTCTTATTTTCTCATTTTCCTCCGAACACACAATTGCTGCGGTGCTCCTACAAAAGAACGAAGAAGGTTTCGAACAACCGATCACCTTTTTCAGCAAGAGCCTTAGAGATGCAGAACTAAAGTATGATATAATAGAAAAACAAGCGTATGCCATGGTAAAATCATTAAAGGCATTCAAAACATATGTACTAAACTCCAAGATAATTGCATACGTACCTACCAGTTCTGTGAAAGATATTTTGGTACAACCAGACAACGATGGAAACAGAGGGCGATGGCTTGCCAAAATCCAAGAATTTGATCTGGAAGTCAAACCGACCAAATTGATAAAAGGACAAGGCCTGGCCAAACTCTTAGATGAGTCGAATTTCAGAGCCCTAGGTATCAATTTCCTGTAGGAAGGCGACGAAGACATGAACCTAAATGAGATGAATGAGCAAATAGGCCCAAACAATATCAAAGAGAAGTTCATATCATCAGGCTAGTACAGAGACATAGTATCATACCTGTTGACTCTAAAATGCCCAAATGAACTATCACCATCAAAATCCAGGACTTTAAAACTTCATGCGGTTAAATATTGTATCGTCGAAAGTCAGCTATATTGGAAAGACCCACTCAGTTTCTTGTTAGTATGTTTAGTCGAATCAGAAACTCAGTGGGTTATAGACGAATTTCATGAGGGAGTCTGTGGGGGGCATCACACTTGGAGAGCTACAACTTACAAAATTCTGAGGGTTGGGTACTACTAGCCAAAAAATTTCTCGGACGTTAATGCCAAAGTCTGAGCCTACAACCCTTGTCAACTATTTGCAGGTAAACAGAAGCTCCCGTCACTTCCTTTAGTTCCAGTCAAAGCTGAAGCCCCATTTCAACAATGGGGTCTAGACTTCATAGGTGAGATTAATCCCCATTCCAGTGCTCAACACAAGGGGATATTAACTGCAACAGATTACTTTACTAAATGGGTGGAAGCCATTCCAACCAAAAGGGAAACAGACTCAGTGGTAATCGATTTCTTAGAAGACAACATTTTGTCTAGATTTGGTTGCCCCCGAAAGATAGTTACAGACAATGCCCAAGCCTTTAAATCTATGGCTATGATCAGCTTCTGTCAAAAGTATAACATCGTTATTGGCCATTCCACAATGTATTACCCCCAAGGAAATGGATTGGACGAGTCATCTAACAAGAGCCTGGTAAATATAATCAAGAAAGTATTGGATGAAAACAAAAGGTCTTGGCATGTACACTTAAAATACGCATTGTGGGCGAATCGCATAAGCACAAAAAGGTCTATCGACATTTCACCTTTTTAGATGGTATATGGGATAGATGCTGTGTTACCTATAAACCTAGTGCTTCCAGTGATGAAGTTATGGAAAGATCAAAATGAAGAACCCAATCATGTCACCAGGAGGATAAATCAGCTGATTGAGGTTCAACAACATAGGGTCGAAGTAGATGAAAAGTTGTAGAAGTACCAAGATGACATGAAGGCATTATTCGACCGCAAAGCAAAGGACAAAGATTTCCTCCCAGGTGATTTAGTATTAAGGTGGGATGAAAGAAGGGAAGAAGCAACAAAACATGGTAAATTTGACCACCTCTGGTATGGGCCATTTAGAGTCTCAGCTCTGGAAGGAATTTTTTTTTTCCTACCGGAAAATATAGACGGTGAAATCCTCAATGCCCCTGTCAATGTGCATTATCTGAATCATTATATGAAATAATAGTCGCCTAAAAAAAAAAACCAAAAAAAAGAAGAAATTTTGTATACTTATATATATATTTTGTATACATACATATATTTTTCATTTACGCATTGCTTTCGATTTTCTTTTTTCTTTCATGAAATTTTGACACCTTTCGGATAGCCCCGATAACTTTTGTATTTGCCTCTTACAGGATTCCAGCTACACTCAAAACAAACAGGAGAAATAAACCAAAAGTTGGTGTCAGAAATAAATCGGCTTAAACAGGTGATACCCAAGATTTTTGATATTGTGCAAAGAAAATGAAACGACAAGGTAAAGATGAGATTTCCTAAAAGACATGTTCTAAAGGACTATTAAAGAAAACCAAGGTAACCTCATTCAGACAACAACATCATCCAAACTAATAAATAACAAAGTTGTTTCTTTGTTTAATCATTTACGAAAGAATAAAACAAATTAAATGATTCACTCAAATTAAAGCAGTCAGACAAAGTAAACCGCCCCCGAAAAAGAGTTACAAGAGTCAGTTTTGAATTTTTGACTTCTGTTTTTCAGACCGTGAGTCACTACCTGTCACCCTTTCCTGTCTTCAGGTTTAGCTTTTAAAAAGTCAGCATCTTTCCGTTTCGCATACGAAGGGAAATTTTTTTCCCCTTTGATACCCTGTTCTCAAGCACCTTTTCGCCTGATTGAAGCTATTGACTCCATTTACCCAATATCGGCACGTGGTCTACTGTTTTTCCCATCTTACAAGAAAACGGGATCCCTAGTTGGAGCCTATGTTGGAGCCACCTTTGTTTTTTCTAGCCCATCTCGAATTTCATGTCTTAATGCTTGAAATCGAAAGATGGTTTTCGTATTTTCCATTTGTGGTTTCAAAATCTCTGAAGTCTTATCACGCGAACGACGATAGTTATTGTACTCTCGAGGTGAGTTCTACTTTTTGTCAAAATTTCCCCCCCTTTGTTCTACCTCGGGATTTCGTATATTGGATGCTATAGATCACGTAGTTCACAAGTCCTGAGCAACGAAACGACGAAATCGCTTTAAAATTTTACCCAGGGCAGTAACGAGAGTAAAATTTTCCTAAATCACAATTAAACATCATCGGGTTTTCACGTCTCGGCGTTCACTAAATCCAAAAGTTTTATTGTCGTAACCCCAATAGCCGAAACCACAAATATCTTGTTTTAGTAACCCGTGTTAAGGTTAAAGGTAAAATCTTAGCCATGGTTAGGTTCTGTCAGAAATTCGCAACTCGGCGTGTTCTCTTTTAAAAAGCTACACTGTCTAAGCCCCAAGTCACAAAGTCGCGATAAAGATATGAACATAATTAATTAAACACTTAATCCGATTTTATCCTCCCTTTTAATTAAAACATATCATCGCGATCTCGCGGTTTCATGACTGGGCATGCAAACTTCCCGGAAGTTATACCTTCGAAGCTCCGAGTCGCGATATGGCGATATAAATAATTACGTAATTAATTAAGTGCCTAATCACAATTACGTTTTTTAACCAAAGTCAATCCTCACAAATTTCGGGTGTTAGAGGTTCAAAGGGTTAAAGAAAAAATTCCCGATACAACGAGTACCGAAAGATTAATTAACTTTGGTAAAACCATATTAATTAAGCTAAATCAATATCTCTTGTGTTTTGATGCATGCACAATTTATGAGGCAGTCTTAATTCTTCCTTACGCCAACTGACATTTCGAACTGCCAAAATTTATGGCATTAATTAGAAATAAGGCGAATCGACAAATAAAGATTGGGTTTTTATTGCTAAATTTATTTTAAACATGATTTGATTGGTTTGTTCTTAAAAAGTACCGAGTTTTCAAATATATAGAGTTGTTATTCGTTATAACAAATTCATTTCTATATTACGCAGAGCACACTTTCTCATCGAGCTAACTTCTGTATGTATATGTATTTTTATCACAGAAGAGCTAAAGCAGGATCTCCCATCATGGCCCCGTGAAAAGCATCTAAAGCCAGTGTTGAGGTTTTAGGACAAGGTTCAGACAATGTCACTAATACTTCACCTTAAACTGTCGACTCTGTCCCGGACTGGTCATTCATTTCTGATGTTCTGCAAGCCGAATTAGTGGATTATTCTGATGATTCCAACGACAATGAAAAAGATGACATAACCACCAAATATAAGATCGTCATTCAATTTAGGAATTCATAAAGTAGCGGCCAGGCCACGACTGCTCCTTTACTATGATATGGTCCGATGGGCATTAGACCATGTGGACATACCAACCAGAACCATCATCAATGAGCAGAAGGTCACCATCGGGACTTTTAGACTTGAACATCTGCAAGCTATGTACAAGTTTCCCACAACGTTCGACCTCAGATATGGTGCCAAATTCTTGGAGAAGTTCAAACATAAGGAATGTCTGCAGTATGACAAGACTATGTCTAGCTTAATAAGAGATTAGGTTTTGCACCCTGCAAAGTTCAGGGCAAACAATAATGATATATATTCAATAGCTTCCTTGGAACCACAGTTCAAGTATGTAGCTATGATGACATGCAGATTATACAGGAGAGAGGACACCTCACATTTCTTTCATCAATGGGTGCCTCTAATACATCAAGTCACCAAAGGCTGTTCCTTCGACTAGGTGAAAATGTTGTCTGATAGCTTGACCAGTCGGGTTACAGAGTATCGGGCACAGAAAGAGAGAGGAAAGATTTCTTCATTTTTTATGTCTGCATACATTATGGATACAGTGTGCTTTCTAACACCATTTCCCTTAATGAGCTGGAGTTGGACTCCAACAAAGGCCGAGCCCATCCATGTCTATCATTCGAAATTGTGGGAAAACAAAGCGATAGATTTCGTATATGAAATCTTCAACTGGGTGATGGTACCACTGCATGTCACTATTTTCGGCCACCTTCCACCCAGGATATCGGATAGTATAGTGATGAATTTGAGCAATATAGCTGACTGGTATGTAGAAGCCGAATTCTCATATCTCATAGTTTTCGAGGCTTCTGTTCCCTCGCATGCATTGCCATTATTCATCCTCGACAAGATGGCTTGTCATGAAGTTTCTATACAAACAGTAATCGGTGGCATAAGCAAGGAGCTTAAGGGATACTCAAAGAAGGTATGGCCACCTTTTCCTGTTCATTTAAATTCATATTCTTTGTTAGATTTTGGGCATGCTAAAGCTGAGGCAGTAGCCCTAGAAGACCTAAAATTGGTCCTTATTGAATTCAAGAAGCACAATCCGCAAAGGGTTGTGAGTAATCATTTGGCCAGTTGAGGACTCAAGAGATTTGAACACAAAAATTCTCACTCAGATGACATTTTCCGAGGCGCAAGATCCTATGCCGACATTTTAGCTCGGATATAAACCTTGGCAGCTGAAGAGAGGGCCGATGTTCTGAAATTCCAAGAACATCGACACAGTTTTCTTTCTGCAGTATTACGGGGTGAGAATCCGAGTACAACGGAGGTGAAACAAAAAGATGCCGAAGGCTCCAAAGATGCGACTCCCGGTCAAGAAAAACACCAGGACGGGGAAGAGCAAACTAAGAGTTCGAAAGTAGTGATAAAGACTTCCGACCCGCCGAAGAAGCAGACTCCGGTTACTACTCTGGGACAATCAGAAAAGCAAATCAGAGATCCTATTGCATTCGTTTCTCCCTTGCAGTCAACTCAGGGAAATATTGATGCAGGGTGGATCTTAAATGAAGAATTGAGGCCTATTAGGGTGGAAGAGCTCCCTCCAAATGAGTTCTTCTTTGATAATAAGAGAAAGGTAGTGGTAAAGAGAGAATTCTATCAGGAAGGGGAATCGACAGCCAAGAAATACAAAGTATTGACTGATGGGAAGGACAAGAAGAATGAACAGTTCGCGACGGAAATATCTGGGACATTAGGGGCATATGCCACAACGAACCAATTTTTAGTTGGGGTTTTGAAAAACTAGCTGAAACGAAAAAATCGCCTCATCAAAACCCTAGAAGCCAGACTAGCCACAACAACAGAGGCTACCAAAGACCAGGCGAGTGTAGGAATAGAACAAGCAAGGTTGGCTGATAAAAGTGAGATAGAGCTGCTCAAGACTAAGCTCAAACACACAGAGCTGGTGGTTCGGAATGGTCAGATACAAGCAGGCCAGCAAAAAGATTTGATCGAACAACTACAGGTTAGAGTGGAAATCGCCGAAAGTAAAGTGATAAATATCGAGATGTTCCAGTCCGAGGCGATGGAGATTCAGAGCAGAATTTCTGTGGCCCAGTGAAATTTACTCGCCAAGGTAGAGGTGATTCGGGACAACTGCCTACTGGTTAATCAAGTTTCGGAAAATTTATCTGTTAGAGAAAGAGAAGATGGAGCAGCACGAGTCGCTTTTCAAGAGGCTGTGATAGCTACAAACAACAGGGAATCGGGAAGTATTCCCAGGTTTCCCATTTCGGAGCAGACCAGAGGAAATATTCTATTAAAGGAATGGGAACAAAAAATATTAGAAGGTAAGCTACAAGCCAAGAGGGTAACAAAATCCGTAGAAGAGGCTTTTAGTTCTATAGATGGTAATCTGCTAGGCATTGTTAGCGAAGGTAATGCCGAGACATTGATTCAAATGAATATGGAGAAAATCTCACTTGATTTAAAGGAAAAAGAGGAAAGAGATTCGACAGAGATTTCACAAGTAGACATAGTCCAAATATATAAATGTATGTTTAAACCAAGTGATTAATTGTGCGCCATAGACATCATAGTCAGACAGATGGAAGAAAGGTTACCGCAATTAGCCTGAGATTGTTACTCTTTTGAAGCCAATTGTCAAGCAAAACTGTCAAGGCTGATATCTCAACTGGTTGAAATATGTGTCACCTATACTGAGCATGCGCGAGGACAAGCTTCTGGCACCAAATAAATACAGAGAAGAATAAATGGAGCAATTTCTCTCCTCCCTATCATAACTGAAAATTTTGCAACGATTGAGATTCCATCTTATTGTAAAACTGTATAAATATACCATAGAAATAAAGAAAAATGGCTGGACCTTTTTGTGTCGATTGTAATAGAGGTTTTACATTTTGAGAGTTAATATAAAGCAAATTCAAAGATTCTCAATTCCGTCATGACTGTGTTATGAGTTTGTTTTCTTGTATCTCATATTTCGTTTTATTTCATATTCGTATCTGATGAATGCTTCACTATAATTTAGTGCAACCTCTAATATAGTGAATGAATTTTGGTTTTCTATATTGTTTACTATTTTTCCTCTGTACCAGCTATCAGCAGGTATAAGACCAGCCAACACTTTCAGAATTCTATATATATTTTATGCTTCATCGGGTTATTTCTTCACATTTTTCTTCTTTTGTTTATACGTGAGATTCTCCCTTGATAGGAGCCTTACTCGATAGAAAACTAAATGTTTTCTCCCACCTCATACATTTTATTAAAATATAACCCAGTTACGGGAAATAGCCTTTGATTTGCATTAGTTTTTCATTCCTGAAACTGTAAACTCTCTTTTATACGACCGAATTGAGACAACACTCAAATCCCCCTTGAGGTTTTATTATTTTACTGTTCCTCCATGACTGTCCCTGTACCAACATAGCCCAATATCGAACCTGGATTATCAAGTCAAACACACATTGCCTTAAACCTTTTCGATAATATTCTTAAAACAACCACTACCCAGGTTGAACTCGAACGTTCATGGGCAGCGATTGAACAGGATATAAACATCCAGGAACAGTTGGAAGCTAGACAACGCCAACATAGATATCATCCCTAGTTTCCCTTGCCGAAGGTTGACATTTCTCTTTTCTCCACCCTTTACCCACTTTTGGATGCCTAGACACTGTACTTCTAAGCCTTAAGTACAGACTCTGGAACAACAAGTTGCATGCATACCGTAAGGGTATGCCTTGTTGCTTCTGCTACTATTAGGCTTAGTAATTGTAGGTTCCACAGGGTGAGGATCCCTCTAGCCATTTGGTAGCTTCCAATAGCCACCATCTTGTACTTGTGTCATTGTTGTTGACTGATTGTTTCCATTCTATCTGTATTGCACTTGGCCTCTTGAATAAAGCAAAGATCCGGTTGTTCCTATTTTAGTCTACTTCTAAGGATTCGTTGTTTTCTTGGGCTATTTATGTTGGGTATGTGTTATATTCTTTGCATGTGTGTGTGTGTGGGTGCGTCAGATACGACAACTGCATTTGACGATGGGGCGGTTTTTGCTATTTTTAGCAGATTTTACTATTTTTAGCTGATTTGTAAATTAATCCCGGATTAAGGGATTAGGGTTTTGGTATCTGCAGAATAACTAAAAACATTGTATATATTGTATGGCGAATGGTGAAATTCGATATAATGAAAAATAAAGGTTTTCCGGGTTGAGGGTTTACGGTAAAGATCTCTGTGTATTCTGTGTATGAGCCATTGATTAATTTCTGTATTGCTTAAGAATATATATGCATTGCTTTACTTCGCAGGTTTAAAACTTACAATTTAGGCCTCTTATATTCCAAGTTATAACCTTCATTTAAACTTGCGGGGGGATTTGGGGAAGAGTTTTTTTTATCTTACCCAAGTTTATCCGTAGCACTCCAAGCTCCTGCAGGGCTACACTATTGGATTTCCTGCCTTTTTTCCTCTGCATATGCTTGGGTGAGAGCTCTGGTTGTAACTCATTGGCTTTGACTCCTAGGTGTCCAATCTCCCTGTATGTATGCTTTAGGCCTCTAGATTTGGTTTCCTCCCTTAGGAGGAACACGTACTAGATGCGGTCAAGTTACTCTGTTGGTACATTGTCCACTCCCTATATTTTCCATTGCTCCAGTATGTTCGTGAGATCTATCCCTTCCCTTTCCATCAGGTCTCTGAGTTCCGGGTCTTATGTGACTACTTCACTTGGTGTCATTTTTTCCTCTCCCTTTGTGTCTTGCATGGGGGTGTTTTCATCTGTGATTTCTCCCTCCATCGAAGTTGCACAACTTCCTTGTTCCATATGATTATTTGGCCGATCGGTGGGCTCGTTTGGTATTTGTTCTCTGAATTACTGAAATTTTTTCGTATCCTTCTTGGCTTCTTCCCCTTGATTGGTTTTATCCCTTCCTTCTGGGGTAATCTGGACCTCTAGGTTATTTCCTGCTTGGGATTTTATTTTCTTTTTGTTGGCTCTGCTTTTGGGTTTTGGTTTGACAAACCCATCCTCATCCTGTTGTGGTTTGGGGTTTCCCGTTTCCTATTTTTTATTAAGTGGGAATTCCCTGATCAAATGACCATGTTCATGGAACCTTCTACATTGGAAGGGGATCTGTTCATAATCTATGTTTTGGATCCATTCCTCATCCCTGAATTCGAGGCTTATGTCTTCTTGGATTGCTCCCAACACATCCATCTCTATACATATTCTTGCGTAGGATGTGTATCTCCCCTTCAGGGTGGCTTCTGCGGTCTTTATATATTTCCCTAGTTTATTCCCTATTGCTTCAAACATAGAGGGTAACCAGTAGTCTAAGGGTAGGGAATAGAGTCTCATCTAGACTGGTACCTTCTTGAAGGTCTCTTTTTATGGGGAGAAATTCTCCTTCCATGGCTGTATGTACAGTCCTACGAATGCATGGAAGTATGGCCCTCCTTCAAATACTCTATCTCTGTCCTCTAGGTTTATAAAGACTATTGTGAAGAAACCTTTTGAGCCTAGATGGAGTTCCACTTCCCCATTTGGCTTCCAGCGATATTTGATCTAGTTGCACAACACTCTCTCAGTGGGCCACAAGCCCATAAATTTTCAAATTAGCGCATGCAGCTTCATCTGATCCCTGTAGAGTTGCGTCTGCAGATATTCCAATATCACCTTGGGTATCAGTGCTGATTTGGGTTTGCATGGGTTGCTCCCTTCTTCCTCGTTGGTCTTTGCTATGTCTTTTGTCGCATTCTGAGTTTGTATGGCTTCCTCTTCCATGCATTCACTTTTCCCCTTGTTCCTTTCCTGACCTACTCCAAGGTCAGATCTAGAGGTGCTTGTCACTGGTGCCTTGAAAAATATACCCCTTGGCCCTTTCCCTCTGTCTACCACTACTTGTTTGTATGAGGGGGTACCCTTACCCTCCCCTCTGGTACTCATGATGCCTTCTGCTATGGCTGCGACTGTCAAAAACCCTAGCTTGCGGTTGCTCTGAGAAGTTTAGAGCTCTCACCCAATGGAATTGTAAGCCAGCATTGAGTGATTTACTTATCGTTTAAATGATACTTGGGTTTTCTTAATTTTAATGGATTGTAAGTTAGTAATGATTTCTTTATATATTGGTAAAAAGACTTGGGTCTTAGTTTAATTCTTTTAAATGGATATGTAGGGAAACTTGACTTCTATAATTTACTCATTATGATTGATCTTGTTAAAGTCTTTATTTGGGATAAGTAAGTGGGTATAGAAAATCTCGTTATTTTGCTTAATATGTTTTTGGACCTTCTTAGTTCCTTTAAATGGGTTTGAAAAGTGGGCTGAATTCTGATCATTGCTTTTATGATTTTATTATAGTTTATAAAAGAATACTTAAAATAGTGATAAATCCTTATGTATTGCTTAAGCATATTTTCTCTTCTTATGGATCCCATTGGTCCTGAGATTAAACTTAAGGTTCAAAGAATAATGTCAGGCATCAATAAATTTATGTGAGTGTTTTTTTTTAAAGTTCTTTTTCTACCTTAGATGCATGAGAAAAATTCCTTAAATGAAATTAACAGTGTGGCAACATAGAGGCCATATTTTGTGTCTGAGTCAATATTGTAACATCAAGTGGTATGAGAGAAAAATACAAAACTGTAAAACAAAGCAAGGCATCAATTAAGAAGAATATCACCTTATTGCAGTAGAAGAAAATAGATAGTGTAACCTTGACTAAAGTATAAAATACAATAACCCACAGATCTTGCAGGTGTTGATTTACTCACAGTAAATACAGAGGAAAAATTGTTTTCTTAACAAATTACTGATGCAATACAATTACAATAGTTGTTGTACTAAATTGAAATCAAACATTTATCAAGGAAATGCTTAAATAAATGCACGAGAGATGGAAAAACAAAAGAAGTACATAACCCAGATTAAACAAAACTTGGAATCCCTATCTGCACTTGTATTAATACTCAATAAGGATGAGTTTTCTCTGTTACAATCGGCAAGAAGAAACCCTTGATAGATATTGAATCCATCTATTTATAAAAACTGTCTCAACTCAAAAACGGTTGGACTTCTTATAACTAAAATAATAAATATTTTTGAATAAGGCAACAAAATATAAGAACTGAAGAGTTCTACTAGCGTTATCCTCTGTCTCTTCGTATGATGGCAGGGGCATTTCTTTTCCTCTCTTATGTCTTTATCCTTGATACAACTGGCATATGATTCTTCTCATGTAGGAATAGTGTGTGCATGTTTCCTTACTTCTTTCCAGATGTACTTGTTTTCTCATGTTCAATACATTTGATGCATTTACTCAATAATTGCACCACTAACCTTGAAGGCTAAGTTTCTTCTTTCACCTCGAAAGTGTATAGCTTTCTCTCTATCTGAGGCAACTTTTCTTTTATGCTCTTCGTTCCTTGGGATGTGACCTATAGATGTAAGCTGGGTTTTACTATCCATTTGTTCATTTGAAGGAGGTTGATCTGGTTCATGTTCTAGATGGTCTTCAGAGCTTCTTCTCTGCTTGTTCTGGCATTATCCTGGTTTTTGGCTATGTCAATTTTACCTAGGGCTTTGGAGATATCGCTTCCTTCAAAATCGATTATTCCTTTGTCTAGTGATGTCAATGTTTCTAGACAAACTTCAATTACATCTCTGGCCATTTTCTTGCTTTTTGCTAAGTTTGTCTCCTAGGCCTTTAAAACCATATCACCTCTTATTTGTTCCGAAAGGGAGTGGCAATGAGCATTTGGGACATCTTCCTTCGGTACCAATAAGACTGCCTATTGAAATTTAGCTCAATCTGAGCGAGCTTCTCTTTCTTTAATACATAAATCTTTGAGAGCGAGGTCTACTACCTAGTAGTATTTCTAGATGACATTGACCTGCACGAAGAGATCTTGCTGGTCTGTTTCTAGATTTTCATTTACTTCCAGTGCTTGAGACCGAAAATCTGATATATCTACTGTTGTACCCTCAGTTAAGTCTAACCTGGTTTGCAACTATTTTATTATTTCTTCCTGATGAATGATCAAGCCTTTGTTTTCCTGGGAGTTCTGATGAAGTTCTTAAGGGTTAGCTTGTAGCTGCTGAATTTGATGTCTGTCATAAGCTCTGACCTATTCAAACTCTTGATTCATCTTATTTTTCACATCTTGTTCCATAGTCATTATCTGATATTGCAATTTCCTTACCAATAGGTCCCTCTGCTTTAGTTTCTCAGCCAAATTCTCTACAGACCATTGGTTGGCAGTGGCAAAGGCAACTAATGATCCTACCACTTCCTTAGCAAACTATGAATCTTCTCGGTTCTTCCCATCATAGATCATCCTTTTCCTTTTTACCGTCGCTCCCTCCCTCTGATGCATTTCTCGCTTAACGATGGCCCTCCTTTTCTTGCTGAACAATAAGTATGAAGGGGTCATATCTTTGGGTGTAATTGGGGCGAGATCATCTATAAAAATGATTTCAAAACTCAGATTTTCGAAAGTGGACTGTAATGGTGTCAATGAAGTGATAGGAACACCTATCTCCTTAGATAGTTGTTTCTCAACAGTGTTGGCCATAGAGGTGGCTGGTGTAGAAGGTTCTATATCTTGTCCTTGTTTCTGAAAGGCTTTGATCTGAGCCTTTGATTGAGAGCCTAAAGGAGTTGATATTGAAGCTTCCAATTCTTCAATTGAGAATTCAATTTCCTTAGGATTTTCCTTAGTTTCCTATTTTCCAGAGCCCCTTGCCTCAAACCCAGGGGTACAGTTTCCTGTGTAGACGAAGATGCTACTGATTCTCCCTGTAATACCTTCGATAAGCTGTTTCTTATGTGTTTTTGAAAATTTAAGAAACTGACATGCTGGTCTGGGGATAGAGTTTTGACTTTGTTTAGTACTTCCTCATTTGACCTGGCTCCCCTGAAGATTTCATCCTGTGGGGAGTTCACATGCATATACTTATTTAAGTTGTATTGAGCCAGGTGATTTTCCATAATTTTCTATGGATCGTTCCTTTTAAACTCGATGTCAACCAACTTGAGATCTTCCAGAGATGCAACCTCTACTTTAGACTGACCGAAATCTAACAAGGAAAACATACCAACTTGAAGAGGGATTATTGGCCATACCTTTTTCTAGGCCACTTTCAATTCTTTTCTAATACCCCCTGTCATGGTGTGATAAGCCACTTCTCAGCATACCAACTGATCTGGTAAAAAATTTGGGAGAGCATGGGTAGGGACCAAGCACCCGAAAACCCTGATGTAAGAAAAGTGTTCTTCGATGTACCAGTCTGCTATCTTTCCCTGGTTTCCCATGATTCTATCTGAAATCTGAGGTGGTGGGAAACCATATAAAGCCACATGAATGGGCACTACTACATAGTGGCATATTTCATAGAAGAAATCTCTGGAGTTGTCTTCCCACAGCTTGGAGTGATATAAATGTATAGGCTCAATGCTGTTCGGGGTCCATCTCCAATTCATCAATGAAAAAGGAGTCATAAAGAAAATAGTGTCCATGATATATGTGAACATGTAGAAAGGGGAAAACTGTTGCTTCGATTTAGACAACTAGTATTTAGTAATTTCCTTGGCCAGATTATCTAATAGAATCTTGGCCCAGTTGAAAGAGTAACCCTCGGCCACTTCATGCATAATTGGCACCCATGCTATTGGGAAATGGGTGGGAATTTTCTTCCCGAAAGGCCTACATATCATCATATCTACATAAATCATATGGATGTTTAATTATGCTATGGAATAGATGCCAAGAGTGTCAGCTCTGAATTTTTCTGGGTGCCCCCACCAGGTCTTAATTATATTTGGATAGGTTTTATCATATTGTATACATTTGTGTTGTTCAAACTCCAGCAGGAACACAACATTGTGTTTATATTTAAAGTCAGGGGATAGCTTGTACATTACTTGTATGTTTTCTGGTCGAAAATACCCAATGACAACCTTTTGAGAGTTTTAGATGCTCCTGGTCTGAACATTGATGTTTTCCAGGGCCCAACCTATAATGTTGTTATACGGCATGAGCCTCGACCACGCAACTATTTTATGTAGCTCTGACTGAGATATATCCCTGAGTTTAGTTGCATAAGTTTTGCTCACTTCGTCACCTAAATCCTTTGGGAAATTTATAAGCTCATGCTATAGAATATCAAACACCCGTGTCCAAGTTTTCATAGTGTCTATGGCTGTCGATGAAGTATCTGACAGGATGTACGCATTCAGATTTGTGCCTTCACCAACTTCTTTAGCAATCTTTCACAGTGCCATGATATCGATAAAATCGAAATGATATTACCTGTTACAGGGGAATGCGTGAGCTTCTCAGTTGGAAAAAATTACTATTTTGTGCAAGATGAAAATGAAATTCAAAATCAAGCAATTCTAGTCACATCGGGTGCATTGATTCAAAGATACCTCTACTGATGATAAAATCTAGCTGGTGATTTGCAATCCACATTAAAATCATTACCATTGATTTGTGATTAATGCCATTAATATCGATGGTTCGTGATCGAGAATTTTGGATCAAACAGGTTTGAAATTTCCTGAATCGCACATTCACGAAAGGTTAATTACGAGATAATCTCGTTTAAAACATTAATTAATCGTGTTTAATTTTAAGTGCTTTCGGGTATTTGGACTTCGGTATTTTTCGAAGTAGCTTGATATAGAATCCCTGAAAACCGAAACCGCAAAAATATTAATTATCAAATAATTGTTTTTCAAGTTTTAATTAACCCTATTTAAGTTTCAAGTGTTTCAGAAGTTCGGACTTCAAATATTTCAGAATGTGATGAATGGTAAAGGTCCAAACTCCGAAGTGTGGAGTTATTAATTGTCTTTTAATCAAGATTAGATTAACTAATTAAGATTTAATATTTTGGCATTTTGCTGCTTCATGGTTTTGCAAGTTAGCTCTTTATTTTATTTCCGAAAGGCCATTACCCGTAGTGACATGTCGAATATGACGTCATTTTAGATGAAGTGTCAAGACTAGGAGGTGCCATATGTTTCTCAGAATCGTGTGAATCTTCAGATGAAAATGTTGGAGATATATGCCACGTGTCAACCTAGGGAAGGCTCAAAAGGTACATGGGTACCGTGACTTGTGTTCTTTAAAATTTTGTGGAAAAGTGATAACGAATACTTTCGGGTTTCAGGAATTCAACTGTGAAGACATGTCAAAACACCCGAAGCACGAAGCTCCAAAGTGGTCTTTAGTGATTTGACTCTTTAACGATCAGGCAGCTCCAAAACTCCGAGAAAAGGGGATTGTTTGATCGAATGGGGGAATTTCATCAATGGTGGATATGATGCATGTCTTATGATAAAAAATAAAATTGATTTAGACTTCGAAAGTTGATTTCTGAGTTTCCACTTTGGGGAAAGATGAAGTTGAGAGAGTAAAGATCGAAGTTTAGGATTATATATGTTCCAACAGATCCCAATGGATATATCAATTAACATTGAGTCTTTATGATTGTACTTGCACTTATGATTCTTATTATCTTCATGTTGATTCTCTTACTTAATTGCTCTTGGATATTTCATGAAATATTGATTAAGTATAGTGGATTACACTAATGCACCATGGGGAATTGATGGTTGAGTATGGTTGATAAATCTAGTCTTGATTTGTGGTTTATGATTGGATTAATGGAATATAGATATCTCCTTGTTCCTCAGAACAATCGCCAGTCCTGAGACCTTAAGAGGTCAAAATTAATCGGATGCATCCTGGAATTGAGCGTTTCTTATGTGTCTTGGAGGTCCTAACCATGCAGGATAGGTTGGGCAGGTAGGTTCCTTATGTTATCTTTATAAGATACGAATGATTGAATAATAGTGATATTCCTTTTAGTTGATTGTGATGAAATTGATTGTGTAGTTATTAATATATGTTATGACACATTTTCACTTGTACAAAAACAAATATTTACCTCTTTTCTACATCACTAATCAATGACATAATAAATGGGTCGTTACATATGGTATTAGAGTGGGTTCTGCTATCACCCCATAAGTTATGGGAATCAACTGGTGACTAGGATATTATCTGTCTCTAGTATTTTTGTTGACAAATGATTTTTCATTCTGCAAATAATTTGAAAAAGAAAAAAAAAAAAGAAAAAAGAAAAGAAAAGAAAAGAAAAAGAAAAAGAAAAAGAAAAAGAAAAGAGGGCATAAAAGAATTGAAATAAAAGCCCCATGCAATGATAGTAATTTGGCCATACCTTTCAAGCATGGCCAAGTTCTTTTTAAATTAAATGTTGATAGGGTAGTGAATGATTTGGCTAAACAGTTTAATCTTAGCCAAAGTGTCTAGGTTAGATTAGTGAATAAATCTGACCAGACTGTCTAATCCTGGTCAGATAGCCCTAGGGTAGAGTAATTTCTTAATCCAACAGTTTAATTTGGGTTAATTGTCATAGGAAACTAGGTTAGAACATAGGTTAGTTGCTTTATTGTTCCATTCCAATAAAACCAGCTTGAGGTCAAGATTGCACCATGTTCCAAATGCTTAAAAGATAGATGGTCGAAGCCCCATGGTGATGTCTCTTTGAAAAGTTGAGGAAAAAACCCATAAAATGTTTTTATCCTAAGTTTTCCTCCCAGCGCATGTGTTCCCCGCTCCCAGTTTATGCTCCCTGCATGTTTCGACGGTCCTAATCGCGACACCCAAATCTACGACGCACAGAGTTTTCCGGACCCCCCCAACCATTCTGCTTTTAACCGGGGTGGGGGGGGGGGGTCCAGAATTGGTAATAAGACTTGCACACATCTGGACGGCCCAGAGACGAGCACTCAAATCAATGATCCAGATTGGATTCCGGACCCCCCCATCCATTCTCCCTTTAATGGAGGGGGAGGGGTCCAGAATGAATGGTAAACGACGCGCTAAGATCTGCGTCCAGGAAACAGGCACATAGATCAACGACCCTAATTGGATTTCGGACCCCCCCTAATGATCTGCTTTTAACCAAAGGGGGGGGGTCCGGAATGGTTATTCTCCTATGGCGGGCCACTTGTCATACTTGGCGTTAGCCTATTGGTCCCGAAGTCCCATCCCCATCTACTATCTGACAGCCCCCGTCACTCATGGACGTCATCTTCCACTTGTTCCACTTGCTCCCGAGTTATGTCCCATCCAATAACTGCTGTCATTCCCCTACCCCTTTTCACTTATGACCAACCCCTTATTGTGACTTTCACCTCCAATCCCTAGCAGCCACGTCACCCGTCCTTATGTTTTGGCCACCGTCACCTGCTATCTCACCCCCAAGTGGCCCGTTGTCCATTTATTACTAGATAACATACCCGTTATCCTGCTGACCTGTCTCCCGCGCCCAACCGACCCCAGTTTTAAATAAAACTACCGTTATTCCCCCTTCATTCAGTATTCACCCATCACACTAGAAAAATTTACCTCTTGCTCCTCCATTACATCCCGTCGCCTTCATCCACAGTCAGTCGACCCCACTAGCTTCGTGTTTATTGCAGGTACTGTTGCAGAGATGGTGCCAAAGCCAAGACAAGTAGAAGGAGAGGAGAATCCTTTTCTCCCGCCTCCTGTCGACCTGGACAAAATTCCATTGGTCGACAAAGACAGATTGATCGCTGATACCAAGTGTGATTTTGATTTTTCAGACCTCTAGTCATGGCTCCGAGAGGTTTTCCTGGACCAGAGTGATGAAATTGGGCTCTGGGAGTCCAATTTACCCCTTTACCTTTTTCCCCAGATCCACCATTTTCCCGAATTCGCACTTAAATGCCAAGCTCACTATATTCCTGAACAGAGAGCCATCATATCCTCATATGGAGACACCTTGTTCCTTATCACTCCCAAAGACATAGACCAGATGATGCAAATTCCCCGTGCAGACTCTGCGGCCCCTTTCAACCTGGAAATCCTTATAGAGTTATATCAGAAGATGAATTTTCCCCAGAGAGATCCAATATTCGAGCTCTTCCTTCCCACCTCCACTCAATTCCCTTCCACAAATCCCCCTTACCCGTCGTCCATGTTCTCCACCAAGGGAAACCAGGTCATTTCCTCCCTTTGTGCTCTGTTAGGGTACTATTCCGACCAATGGGTAGATGAGCTCATTCTGGGTTTTCTATCTATTTTCTCCACTGATGAAAATCCCACCACTTAGTTTGATTTCAGCACCTTCTTAGCAGACAATATTCATGAACAGTTCGTGAATTTTGGCACAAAAGGAATGTTCATATACTGATCTATATTGGCATACATGTTTGTTTACTTTCAAGCAGATAAATTTAGTTTTTCGATGCAGAAGATGGATGCAGATGGAAGGCCTCAGCCAGTCACAGTATGGACCTCTTTGTTGAAGCATAACTCCATAGAGTATAGCTTCAAGGCATTCATCGATATTTTCTACCACCCGGTGGTAATCATGTTGAGCGGCAGGCCTGAGCCTCGAATAAACGACGAAGTCTAGAGAATTCTGCATCTCTCGGATAGCACAAAGACCGGGGATTGGTACCTGTATCAAAACCACATCGAGATCAGAGTATTCGGGTGCGAGTTGGCACCCTATAAGCTACCCAAATATGTGCCGGTAAGAATCTTTGCTTTAGAGTATATAAGACAAATTATGAATTCAAATGAGATCCATTTTGTATCATTAAAGAAAAAGCAGCAGCTTCGAATCAAGGGGCAGATTGGCTCCTTCATCTGTAACAGTCGGGGCGTCGGAGAAGAAGCTGACAGGATGCTGAAAGAAATGAAGTTCTTTATGAGTTTCCCATGGCACTATGATCCTTATGGGATCATCTCAGAGATGAGGGTCAAGAAAAAAAATATCCCATATGTTCATGAGTCCAAACCCGAGATTGAAAAATTTGCCAATCAGACAGTGTGGGTGCCTGACACCTTGGTCGAAGTGGAACAACAAGTTCCCCCGACCACTGTGCCATCAACGACCATGCCACAGGTCCTTAAGGAAAAAAAGCCTCGACAGGATTCATCTCTGCCTGTCACGGAGGTATCTTCCGAAGAGTTCCAGTTGCACACTAAAAGGCCCAAGACAGTCTCAGTTCCTAGTCCGACTGGAGAATCAGGAACTCTGCCCACCACAGTGACCAAGTCTATTATTCAACCTTTTGGCTCTAGACTTCACAAGGAAATCACCACAGCAGTGTCGAAGAAATCCACAAACTCCCCATTGGACACTCAGCCAAGAAATACTGGGCCCAAGTTGGGCATTTTCGAGAAGTACGGACTGATCAAGAAAAGGAACCAGACCCTCACCAACATTACTTACACTCAATTTCGGAAGTAGTCGTCCACTGCGCAGCATAGGATGCTGTCTTCATTTGACACAGAAAGAGGCAGAATGCACATGGATTTTCTCCAGGCGCAGGTACCAGACCCCAAGGTGATCACGGATTACAAGAGAGCCACCTTCAAATTCCAGACGAAGGACGTGCACCCAACAGATCAGATGGATCTGCATAGACAGACAGGGGAGATGGTGTTCCATACGTTAGCACATGCTTCAGCATCTGCAGCAAAATTACAGGTATCATTGAACAATGCTTAGACACAACTCAAGCTGGAGAAGATATCGTCCTTTACGAAGGACAATAGAATTGAGACTTTGGAGGAGCTGGTCCTCAAGATCGGCTATGATCCTACGAATGTCAAAGCTACAGAGGAAATGATAAAGAAGAAGAATGTAGACATTGCCTCCTTGAGGAAAAAATTGAAGCTACCGCCCACAGAGGACTCACAGGCAAAGGAGATAGCAGAGAAAGAAGGCGAGAAAGATGAAATGCTCAAGCTGCTCATGGAGTAGAACGCCCAACTCAAAGAAATGGAAGTGGAGATGGAAAAACTGTTAAAGGAGAAAGAGCAGTTGAATTCTATGGAAGCCATTCCTTTGACTGCCATCCCAATCTCAGGGACAAGCACAACACCAGTGACAACAATCCCATCCGCAACACCAGTGACACCACAAGAGGGGACAATCGATCTCGCCAAATCTATGGAAAATATGAACCTGCAAGAGACAGAAATCAACAGACTTAAGAAGGAAGATGAGAACCTCCAGAAACTCAAAAATTATTTCTAGACCAGTCTCTCCAAAGAAAAGCAGGTAACTGAGCAGCTCAAGAAGGAGCTACAACAACTCCAAAATCAAACAGTGGCAGGGAAGACTTTAGCTGAGGTAAAAGAGAATATATGGATAGACATCAAAAAGTCCATAAATGAGATATGGCCCATGATCCAAATTATGTTTGAACAGAATGAGTTGGTCCAAAGGAGAAAACATGCCATTGAAAAGATCAGAGTAGAATTTGGAGATAGACCAACTCAGGGAAATGATATCATCAAATTCCTCAATTCTAAGACCAAAGAAGAGCTAGAAGAGCTTAAGATAGAAGACACATCAAAGACCATCCTTGAGGTCAAAAGGGTTTTGACCAAGATAGGATTAATGCTGCAGCTCGAAGAAAAGGTTCAGGTCATGGACCAGGGGGTACAAAGGTTTTTCAATAAGATCGAGGCCCTCCAGAAAAAAGGTCTCCTCAGTCTGAAGGTCATTAATGATAAACTAATGACACTCCCATATTACAAAAAGAGATTGGCTGAAGTGTCTAAGGACAGTTCAAAGTTTGCTAGCATACAAGGGAGCATCACTGGAAAAGCATTCCTGGATGCCCTTCAGTTGGACATCAGTATTCAACATGAGATTCGATACATATTCCTCACTAAGCCCACATTTGCTAAGTATACAGAAATGGACGAAGTGTACTGGAGACTGCTCAAAGTCACTGTGCCTAGTCATCTTAGATGGGAGCAACTCTGTGATCTGCTCGATTAATAGAGGAGCTGTCTAGGTCCAGTCACCTGTCCAGTCAGATGAGGTCGTGCACATGCTTCATCAACGGTCTACCCAGAAATTCCGCGTGCAATTGCACCAAATCATCAAGCAGTTTGATTAGTTAAATTAGTTAGGCTAAAAATAGAATTAGCATGTCCTGATCAGTTATGACAGGAACAATTGTAATTTGAATTATAAATACTTCACCTTTCTAAGTATTGAGGGTTGTTGATCTTTACACCCTGACGCTATCAAACTGTACTATTTTTGAAGAGATCTGCCATTAATAAAAAGGAGGCACTTTTACAGGATTCTTGCGTGTATTCACTGGTGATGTTTATTCTTTAAGTTGAATGCACTGGTGACGTTTATTCTCTAAGTTGAATGTTTTTCTTTCTTTGTGATCATATTGTTTTCTGAAACTAATCTTTAAGAGTAACATATGTTGCAGGATTTATCGTTGATACCCTATTTCCGACTCTAGAAGATTTTTCATGTTTATCTTCCAATGTTTTCGATTAAGGAATTCTTAACTGCTTCTTAGTTGAATATATGTTTCTCATCTTTTCTTCTATCCATCATTTAAGCTATTAAAAGATCCAATGAGTATATTATCTTGCCCTGTGGAATTCTTCTTTTCTCGTTTCTGGTTGTATTTCATATTTAATTAAATACAAACCCCATAGCCCAATGGAGGTGTAGACTGTCTCAACCAAATTCAAAAACACTTTGACAACAAAACCTACATATTTCTTTACCTAACCTAATATCTAAATTGAAAACATAGCTAAATCATATAGAGAGATCCCTCTCTGAAGCTGGAAGGGCTAGATCCCAGCTTTAAAAGTGGTTGGATAAAGTTACCTTTGTAGATTTCTTCTGTTTCAGCCTCTAGGAAATTTACCAAGTGTTAACAAGTTCAACCCTGTGACATTGGACCGTTACACCTTCCACTATGTTAAACAATGATTAAAAACAACATTGCTAATTAATTTTAAAATTTGTCCATACATGTAATCATTATTAGAGGACACCGTGGAGGTAGACGACGTGGTGCTAGGGGAAGAGGTGTGTCACCTACAGTAGTATCCACGCTAGAGGGGTATAACACCCAAGGAGAAGAATAAGTCATTGAGTATGATAAGGTTGCTGTGGGATATGTGGTTGGTATGATGAGATCCTTTCAAAGGATGTTATAGGCCTTGATTAAATAACTGGATAGAGATGAGGACAGGGCATCTGTACCCAATGAGGTTTCACAATGTGATCCAGTTGGTAGTGTTAGCATACACAGACAACTCAAGAAGGTGAATTTTCTCGAGTTCATGGGAGCCATATATGGCTCAAATGTCGAGGCATGGTTGGAGAACATGACGATGTACTTCTCACTTCATGACTACACCTCCAACATGAAAGTCACATGGAGGTCTTTAAGCTGAAACAAAGTTCTCTTCTATGGTGGAAGACAGTCCTATCTCAACTAAACAGGATAGTCGAAGACATGTCATGGGAACTATTTGAGGAAACATTCTGGGAGAGGTATTTTTCAGTGGCATTCATTGAGCATCAAATTAATGAGTTCAATGACTTACGACATAGTGGTCGTATGGTACCAGAGTATGAGGCCAAATTCATGGAGCTACTTAGGTATGATCCACATCTGAATATAGAGAATTTAAAGGTCAACAACTTTGTGTATTTCCCTAACTTCAATATTCATGGAAAAGTATGGATCCTAATGTATCAGACGTTGCACGATGTAGTCCATAAGGCCATCATAGTTGATGAAGAGATGACCAACAGGGGTCAGGACATGATTCCTTCTAGAATGACTGGAAAATCGACATCAGGAGTGCAACAACATCATACTCCAGCCAGATAGACTTTAGTGCATCGAGATATGCCTAGAGGACCAATGTTCACGACACCATGATGAAAAAATACTCACCAGAGGACTCCTTACAAAGGACCACAACAACAACAACATCACCTGTAGTAGCAATAGTTTAGGCCTATTTAGAATAAAGGACCCAGATCTCATATTGGTAGGCCAGTAGCTTCTACTTTGGGGACTAGGACTATTGGACTAAAGACCAGATGTTGGACATGTCGAGAGCCACATTACCAGTGATATTTTTTGATTGAGAAGGCCAGAGTGACTAGATCAACATGACACACTATAGTTGGAGATTTGAGAAAGGCCCATAGGATTCATGCCATAGTGAATAACCACCAGGCTGAGCACCAGTCCATTGTGATCGAGACATCAGGTATGATCATTGATTAAACCTTTAGTATTTTGATAGATCTAGGTGGTACATAGAGCTTTATTTCTATTGAAACGCTAAAGAGAATTAAGGTAAAGGTAGTTGAGAAGGATGAGTTTAGATACATAGAAATGGCTTCGGGTGCCAAATAGAAGGTTGGATGAAATTTTACGATCTGTAGCATTAACTTGGGATATTTTGTAACGAAGGACAACCTATATGTCACGATATTAATATCGTATGACATAGTGATTGGTATGGACTATTTGGAATCATATGATGTGATACACAACTGTAAGACAAAACAATTAAGTTTGACAAATGATGCGGGACATAAAAGAGTGATTGTAGGAAGAAACCAAGGAGTGTCCTTGAGGTTCATGTCTTCCCTACAACTATAGAAGAGAACACACAAGGGATGTAAGTTATATGCAATATTAGTGCTAAATGAAAAATGTGAGGCAGAAGAATTAGAAAACCTTCCAGTAGTATGCGAGTTTGTAGATGTGTTTCCAGAAGAGTTACCATGTTTGCCTCTTGAAAGAGAGTTTGAGTTTACAATCGAATTGAAACCTGGAACTGAATTGAAAGAAAGAACACCATATCGAATGTCAACGCCTAAGTTAAAGGAGTTGAAAATGCAATTGAAGGAATTGTTGGACATGGGACTTATACATCTAAGAATGTCACCTTGGGGTGCACTAATTATTTTCGTAATAAAGAAGGATGGATCATAGAGGATTTGTATTGAATACCGTCAACTAAACAAAGTGACGATCAAGAACCAATATCTATTTTCTAAGAATAGACAATTTGTTTGATCATATGAAGGGAGTGACCATGCTTTCAAAGATTTACTTGAGATCAGGATATCGCCTGTTACAAATTAAAGAGGAAGATATTCCTAAAACCACATTTAAGATGAGGTTTTGACACTATGATTTTATAGTTTTACTTTTTGGCTGACAAACACCCCGGGGGTATTCATGAGCTTGATGAATGGGGTGTTCCAAAAATACTTGGACAAGTTTTTTCAAGTATTTATTGATGACATATTGATTTATTCTCGGATGAAAGAAGAACATGACGAACATTTAAGATTGGTACTACAATGTCTACGAGAAAACAAAGTGTATGAGAAGCTATAGAAATGTTCTGTTTACTAATCAAAGATTCATTACTTTGGACATATCATATCTAGGGAAGGTATCACAGTGGATCCATCAAAATTAGAGGCTATTATGGAATGGTCTGCACTGACAAACATACAATAAGTACGCAACTTATGGGTTTAGAAGGATATTACCTATGATTCGTCGAAGGTTTTTCGAATATAACAAATATGATCACAAAATTGCAGAAGAAAAACAAGAAGTTTGTATGGACCGAGAAATGAACGGAAGCATTTGAATGGCTCAAGGAGTTATTGATGACAATGCCAATACTGAAAGTCCCCGACATGGACATGAGATTCTTGGTATTCACATATGCATACAAGGAATATTTAGGTGGAGTTTTGATGTAAGACGGTGGAGTGATCAATTACGTTCCAAGGAAATTGAGAAAGCACGAGAACTACGCAACACATGACTTGGAGTTATTTGCAATTGTATATGATTTGAGAGTTTGGAGACACTATCTAATTGGATGAAAATTAAAATTAAAGACATATCATTGTGGATTGCAACACATATTTACGCAGAGTGACTTGAACGCACGCCATAGGTGTTGGTGACAATTACTTAGTGAATACGACTTCAAGATTACTTACATAAAAGTCACGATGAATAGAGTGGCAAATGCATTGAGTTAGAGGTCACACATATTCTCAGTAATACCTCTTTAGAGGAATCTCTAAGAAAATATTCTAACTATATAGATCAATGATGTCTGGTATAAAGAGGTTAAGGAAAATATTGGACAAGATACCATGATAGTACCAAAGTTTGAATGTTATACATTAGACAATGATGGATATTGAGGTATAACAACAAAATTTACATACCGCCTAATGACAAATTAAGAATTTTGATATTGAGTGAAGCGTATCGAGCAGTGTACATGGCTCATCCAGGAGTCACGAAGATGAAGGAATTCCTTAAGCCTTTATTCTTTTGGAAGGGAATGAAAGAAGACATAGTTAGTTGCGTGGAAAGATGTCTAGAATGTCAGCAAGTGAAAGCTAAACATAAACATCCGACATGATTAATAAATCCACACTTTATTCTGGAATTGAAATGGGAGGTCATTTCAATGGACTTTATTGTTGGGTTACCACTGACGGCAAGGAGACATGACTCGATTTTCGTGGTAGTTGAGACTCTGATGAAGAGTGCACATTTTATTCTTATACGTATGACATATCAAGCACCAGACATAGCTAGAGTTTTTGTCAACAAGATTGTAAGGTTACATGGTATACTAAGAAGGATCATATCCAATCAAGGATCAATGTTTACAAGATGATTTTGGACCAGTTTCCAAGAGGCTTTGGGAACACAATTGAACTTTAGTATAACATATCACCCTAAGATAGAGGAGCAGGTAGAAAGAGTGAACCAAATTTTGTAAGACATGTTGCGTATGTATGTACATAAACGATGTGAATAATTCTTTCCACTAATAGAGTTTTCATACAAAAACAACTATCAAAGTACCATTAAGATGGCACCGTTTGAGTTTCTTTATGGGTGACCATTCTATATTCCATTGAGATGGGATCAACTTGAGGATAGGGTCTTGGGAGGAACAAAAGTGATCCAAGAAATGGAAGAACAAATGCAATCGATAATACAAAGGATTAAATAAATGCAAGATCAACAGAAGAGTTATGCTGATGTGCATTGCGTTGACCGCAATTATGAAGTTGGCGACCGATTTTTCTTGCAGGTGAAACCACACAAGAGTTCGATCAAGTTTGGAAAGGGTGATAAACTCTCTCCTAGGTTTGTGGGACCTTTCAAAATTGTGGAAAGGAAGGACCCGCAACTTATCGACTAGCCTTGCCTGATTGTTTGAGGCGTATGCATGATGTTTTTCATGTATATGTTTTGAGACATTATTTTAGTGATCCTACACATGTGATAGACATGATTTATTTGTAGGTGTCAGATGAGGGTTCTCTCACGGTGGAGCCGATCTGCATTCTGTACCATCGCATTCGACAACTACGTCATCAAATAGTCGATTAGATCAAGGTCAATTGGGACAATTATAGTCCACACTCGACTACCTGGGAGGATGCATATGATATGCATTAACAACTTCTTTACTTGTTTGATAGATTAGACATACAGATCTTATCAAATAATTTTTACTGCATTTTATATACTATACAAATTTGGGATGAA
>ML785250.1:148120-174206 GCA_009831015.1 Picea engelmannii
AAGAGGGCATAAAAGAATTGAAATAAAAGCCCCATGGAATAATAGTAATTTGGCCATACCTTTCAAGCATGGCCAAGTTCTTTTTAAATTTAATGTTGATAGGGTAGTGAATGATTTGGCTAAACAGTTTAATCTTAGCCAAAGTGTCTAGGTTAGATTAGTGAATAAATCCGACCAGACTGTCTAATCCTGGTCAGATAGCCCTAGGGTAGAGTAATTTCTTAACCCAACAGTTTAATCTGGGTTAATTGTCATAGGAAACTAGGTTAGAACATAGGTTAGTTGCTTTATTGTTCCATTCCAATAAAACCAACTTGAGGTCAAGATTGCACCATGTTCCAAATGATTAAAAGATATATGGTTGAAGCCCCATGGTGATGTCTCTTTGAAAAGTTGAGGAAAAAACCCATAAAAAAATTTTATCCTAAGTTTTCCTCCCATCGCATGTGTTCCCTGCTCCCAGTTTATGCTCCCTGCACATTTTGACGGTCCTAATCGTGGCGCCCAGATCTACGACGCACAGAGTTTTCCGGACCCCCCCGACCATTCTGCTTTTAATCGAGTGGGGGGTCCGGAATCAGTAATAAGACTTGCGCACATCTGGATAGCCCAGAGACGAGCACTCAAATCAACGATCCATATTGGATTACGGACCCCCCCGTCCGTTCTGCCTTTAATGGAGGGGGGGGGGGTCCGGAATGAATGGTAAACGACACGCTAAGATCTGCGGCCAGGAAACAGGCACATAGATCAACGGCCCTAATTGGATTTTGGACCCCCCCTGATGATATGATTTTAACCAGGGGGGGTCCGAAATGATTATTCTCCTATGGTAGGCCCCTTGTCATACGTGGCGTTAGCCTATTGGTCTCGAAGTCCCATCCCCATCCGCTATCTGGCAACCCCCGTCACTCATGGACGTCATCTTCCACTTGTTCCAGTTGCTCCTGAGTTATGTCCCATCCAATAACTGCTGTCAGTCCCCTACCCCTTTTCACTTATGACCAGCCCCTTATTGCGACTTTCACCTCCAATCCCTAGCAGCCACATCACCCGTCCTTATGTTTTGGCCACCGTCACCTGCCATCTCACCCCCAAGTGGCCCGTTGTCCATTTATTACTGGATAACATACCCATTATCCTGTTGACCTGTCTCCCGCACCCAACCAACCCCAGTTTTAAATAAAACTACCGTTATTCCCCCTTCATTCAATATTCACCCATCACACCAAAAAAATTTACCTCTTTCTCCTCCATTACATCCCATCGTCTTCATCCACAGTCAGTCGACCCCACTAACTTCGTGTTTATTGCAGGTACTTTTGCAGAGATGGCGCCAAAGCCAAGACAAGCAGAAGGAGAGGAGAATCCTTTTCTCCCGCCTCCTGTCGATCTGGACAAAATTCCATTGGTCGACAAAGACAGATTGATCACTGATACCAAGTGTGATTTCGATTTTTCAGACCTCCAGTCATGGCTCCGAGAGGTTTTCCTGGACCAGAGCGATGAAATTGGGCTCTGGGAGTCCAATTTACCCCTTTACCTTTTTCCCCAGATCCACCATTTTCCCGAATTCGCATTTAAATGCCAGGCTCACTATATTCCCGAACAGAGAGCCTTCATATCCTCATCTGGAGACACCCTGTTCCTTATTACTCCCAAAGACATAGACCAAATGATGAAAATTCCCCGTGTAGACTCTATGGCGCCTTTCAACCTAGAAATCCTTACAGAGTTATATCAAAAGATGACTTTTCCCCAGAGAGCTCAAATATTCGAGCTCTTCCTTCCCACCTCTGCTCAATTCCCTTCCACAAATCCCCCTTACCCGTCGTCCATGTTCTCCACTAAGGGAAACCAGGTCATTTCCTCCCTTTTTGCTCTGTTAGGGTACTATTCCAACCAATGGGTAGATGAGCCCATTCTGGGTTTTCTATCTATTTTATCCACTGATGAAAAGCACCACCAGTCAGTTTGATTTCAGCACCTTCTTAGCAGACAATATTCATGAATAGTTCATGAATTTTGGCACGGAAGGCATGTTCAGATACTCGTCTATATTGGCATACATGTTTGTTTACTTTCAAGCAGATAAATTTATTTTTTCCATGTAGAAGATGGACACAGATGGAAGGCCTCAGCCAGTCACAGTATGGACCTCTTTGTTGAAGCATAACTCCACAGAGTATAGCTTCAAGGCATTCATCGATCTTTTCTACCACTCGGTGGTAAGCATGTTGAGCGATAGGCCCGAGCCTCGAATAAACGACGAAGTTCAGAGAATTCTGCATCTCTCGGATAGCACAAAAACCAGGGATTGGTACCTGTATCAAAACCACACCGAGATCAGAGTATTCGGGTGCGAGTTGGCACCCTATAAGCTACCCAAATATGTGCCAGTAAGAATCTTTGCTTTAGATTATATAAGACAAATTATGAATTCAGATGAGATCCATTTCGTATCATTAAAGAAAAAGCAGCAGCTTTGAATCAAGGGGTAGATTGGATCCTTCATCTGTAACAGTTGGGGCACCAGAGAAGAAGTTGACAGGATGCTGAAAGAAATGAAGTTATTTATGAGTTTCCCATGGCACTATGATCCTCATGGGATCATCTCAGAGATGAGGGTCAAGAACAAAAATATCCCGTATGTTCATGAGTCCAAACCCGAGATTGAAAAATTCGCCAATCAGACAGTGTGGGTGCTTGACACCTTGGTCGAAGTGGAACAACAAGTTCCCCCGACCACTGTGCCACCAACGACCACACCACAGGTCCTTAAGGAAAAAAGGCCTCGACAGGATTCATCTCCGCTTGTCACAGAGGTATCTTCCAAAGAGTTCCAGTTGCACACTAAAAGGCCCAAGACAGTCTCAGTTCCTGGTCCGACTGGAGAATCAGGAGCTCCGCCCACCACAGTGACCAAGTCTGTTATTCCACCTTTCAGCTCTATCCTTCACAAGTAAATTTCCACAACAGTGCCAAAGAAATCCACAGACTCCCCATTGGACACTCAACCAAGAAAGACTGGGCCCAAGTTGGGCATTTTTTAGAAGTACGAGCTGATCAAGAAAAGGAACCAGACCCTCACTAGCAGTACTTATGCTCAGTTTCGGAAGCAGTCGTCCACTGCGCAACATAGGCTGTTGTTTGCATTTGACAGAGAAAGAGGCATAATGCACATGGATTTTCTCCAGGTGCAGGTACCAGACCCCAAGGTGATCACAGATTACAAAAGATCCACCTTCGAATTCCAGACAAAGGACATGCACCCAACAGATCCGATGGATCTGCACAAACAGACATGGGAGATGGTGTTCCATACGTTAGCACATGCTTCAGCTTCTACAACAAAATTACAGGTATCATTGAACAATGCTTAGACACAACTCAAGCTGGAGAAGATATCGTCCTTTGCGAAGGACAATAGAATCAAGACTCTGGAGGAGCTGGTCCTCAAGATCGGCTATGATCCTGCGAATGTCAAAGCTACAGAGGAAATGATAAAGAAGAAGAATGCAGACATCACCTCCTTGAGGAAACAACTGAAGCTCCCACCCACAGAGGACTCACAGGCAAAGGAGATAGCAGAGAAAGAAGGCGAGAAAGATGAAATGCTCAAGCTGCTCATGGAGAAAAAAGCCCAGCTCAAAGAAATGGAAGCGGAGATGGAAAAACTGCTAAAGGAGAAAGAGCAGCTGAATTCTATGGAAGCCATTCCTTTGACTGCCATCCCAATCTCAGGGACAAGCACAACACAAGTGACAACAATCCCATCCGCAACACCAGTGACACCACAAGAGGGGACAACCGATCTCGCCAAATCTATGGAAAAGATGAACCTGCAAGAGACATAAATCAACAGACTTAAGAAGGAAGTTGAGAACCTCCAGGAACTCAAAACTTCTTTCCAGACCACTCTCTCCAAAGAAAAGCAGGTAACTGAGCAGCTCAAGAAGGAGCTACAGCAACTCCAAAAGCAAACAGTGGCAGGGAAGACTTTGGCCGAGGTAAAAGAGAATATATGGACAGACATCACAATGTCCATAAATGAGATATGGCCCATGATCCAAATTATGTTTGAACAGAATGAGTTGGTCCAGAGGAGAAAATAGGCCATTGAAAAGATCAGAGTAGAATTCAGATATAGACCAACTCAGGAAAATGATATCATCAAATTCCTCAATTCTAAGACCAGAGAAGAGCTAGAAGAGACGAAGATAGAAGACATAACAGAGACCATCCTTGAGGTCAAAAGGGTTTTGACCAAGAGAGGATTAATGCTGCAGGTCGAAGAAAAGGTTCAGGGCATGGACCAGGGGGTACAAAGGTTTTTCAATAAGATCGAGGTCATCCAGAAAAAAGGTCTTCCCGGTCTGAAGGTCATTAATGATAAACTAATGACACTCCCAGATTACAAAAAGAGATTGGCTGAAGTGTCTAAGGACAGTTCAAAGTTTTCTAGCATACAAGGGAGCATCACTGGCAAAGAATTCCTAGATGCACTTCAGTTGGACATCAGTATCCAACACGAGATTCGATACATATTCCTCACTAAGCCCACATTCGCTAAGTATACGTAAATGGACGAAGTGTATCGGAGATTGCTCAAAGTCACTATGCCTAGTCATCTTAGATGGGAGGAACTCTATGATCTACTCGATTAATAGAGGAGTTGTCCAGGTCCAGTCACCTGTCCAGTTAGATGAGGTCATGCAAAGGCTTCATCAATGGTCTACCCAGAAATTCCGCATGCAATTGCACCGAGTCATCAAGCAGTTTGATTAGTTAAATTAGTTAGGCTAAAAATAGAATTAGCACGTCCTGATCAGTTATGACAGGAACGGTTGTAATTTGAATTATAAATACTTCACCTTTCGAAGTATTGAGGGTTGTTGATCTTTACACCCTGACGCTATCAAACTGTATTATTTTTGAAGAGATCTGCCATTAATAAAAAAGAGACACTTTTACAGGATTCTTGCGTGTATTCACTGGTGATGTTTATTCTTTAAGTTGAATGCACTGGTGATGTTTATTCTCTAAGTTGAATGTTTTTCTTGCTTTGTGATCATATTGTTTTCTGAAACTAATCTTTAAGAGTAACATATGTTGCAGGATTTATCTTTGATACCCTATTTCCGACTCTAAAAGATTTTTCATGTTTATCTTCCAATGTTTTCGATTAAGGAATTCTTAATTGCTTCTTAGTTGAATATATGTTTCTCATCTTTTCTTCTATCCATCATTTAAGCTATTAAAAGATCCAATGAGTATATTATCTTGCCCTGTGGAATTCTTCTTTTCTCGTTTCTGGTTGTATTTGATATTTAATTAAATACAGACCCCATAGCCCAATGGAGGTGTAGACTGTCTCAACCAAATTCAAAAACACTTTGACAACAAAACCTACAGATTTCTTTACCTAACCTAATATCTAAATTGAAAACATAGCTAAATCATATAGAGAGATCCCTCTCTGAAGCTGGAAGGGATAGATCCCAGCTTTAAAAGTGGTTGGATAAAGTTACCTTTGTAGATTTCTTCTGTTTCAGCCTCTAGGAAATTTACCAAGTGTTAACAAGTTCAGCCCTGTGACATTGGACCGTTACACCTTCCACTATGTTAAACAATGATTAAAAACAACATTGCTAATTAATTTTAAAATTTGTCCATACATGTAATCATTATTAGAGGACACCGTGGAGGTAGACGACGTGGTGCTAGGGGAAGAGGTGTGTCACCTACAGTAGTATCCACGCTAGAGGGGTATAACACCCAAGGAGAAGAATAAGTCATTGAGTATGATAAGGTTGCTGTGGGATATGTGGTTGGTATGATGAGATCCTTTCAAAGGATGTTATAGGCCTTGATTAAATAACTGGATAGAGATGAGGACAGGGCATCTGTACCCAATGAGGTTTCACAATGTGATCCAGTTGGTAGTGTTAGCATACACAGACAACTCAAGAAGGTGAATTTTCTCGAGTTCATGGGAGCCATATATGGCTCAAATGTCGAGGCATGGTTGGAGAACATGACGATGTACTTCTCACTTCATGACTACACCTCCAACATGAAAGTCACATGGAGGTCTTTAAGCTGAAACAAAGTTCTCTTCTATGGTGGAAGACAGTCCTATCTCAACTAAACAGGATAGTCGAAGACATGTCATGGGAACTATTTGAGGAAACATTCTGGGAGAGGTATTTTTCAGTGGCATTCATTGAGCATCAAATTAATGAGTTCAATGACTTACGACATAGTGGTCGTATGGTACCAGAGTATGAGGCCAAATTCATGGAGCTACTTAGGTATGATCCACATCTGAATATAGAGAATTTAAAGGTCAACAACTTTGTGTATTTCCCTAACTTCAATATTCATGGAAAAGTATGGATCCTAATGTATCAGACGTTGCACGATGTAGTCCATAAGGCCATCATAGTTGATGAAGAGATGACCAACAGGGGTCAGGACATGATTCCTTCTAGAATGACTGGAAAATCGACATCAGGAGTGCAACAACATCATACTCCAGCCAGATAGACTTTAGTGCATCGAGATATGCCTAGAGGACCAATGTTCACGACACCATGATGAAAAAATACTCACCAGAGGACTCCTTACAAAGGACCACAACAACAACAACATCACCTGTAGTAGCAATAGTTTAGGCCTATTTAGAATAAAGGACCCAGATCTCATATTGGTAGGCCAGTAGCTTCTACTTTGGGGACTAGGACTATTGGACTAAAGACCAGATGTTGGACATGTCGAGAGCCACATTACCAGTGATATTTTTTGATTGAGAAGGCCAGAGTGACTAGATCAACATGACACACTATAGTTGGAGATTTGAGAAAGGCCCATAGGATTCATGCCATAGTGAATAACCACCAGGCTGAGCACCAGTCCATTGTGATCGAGACATCAGGTATGATCATTGATTAAACCTTTAGTATTTTGATAGATCTAGGTGGTACATAGAGCTTTATTTCTATTGAAACGCTAAAGAGAATTAAGGTAAAGGTAGTTGAGAAGGATGAGTTTAGATACATAGAAATGGCTTCGGGTGCCAAATAGAAGGTTGGATGAAATTTTACGATCTGTAGCATTAACTTGGGATATTTTGTAACGAAGGACAACCTATATGTCACGATATTAATATCGTATGACATAGTGATTGGTATGGACTATTTGGAATCATATGATGTGATACACAACTGTAAGACAAAACAATTAAGTTTGACAAATGATGCGGGACATAAAAGAGTGATTGTAGGAAGAAACCAAGGAGTGTCCTTGAGGTTCATGTCTTCCCTACAACTATAGAAGAGAACACACAAGGGATGTAAGTTATATGCAATATTAGTGCTAAATGAAAAATGTGAGGCAGAAGAATTAGAAAACCTTCCAGTAGTATGCGAGTTTGTAGATGTGTTTCCAGAAGAGTTACCATGTTTGCCTCTTGAAAGAGAGTTTGAGTTTACAATCGAATTGAAACCTGGAACTGAATTGAAAGAAAGAACACCATATCGAATGTCAACGCCTAAGTTAAAGGAGTTGAAAATGCAATTGAAGGAATTGTTGGACATGGGACTTATACATCTAAGAATGTCACCTTGGGGTGCACTAATTATTTTCGTAATAAAGAAGGATGGATCATAGAGGATTTGTATTGAATACCGTCAACTAAACAAAGTGACGATCAAGAACCAATATCTATTTTCTAAGAATAGACAATTTGTTTGATCATATGAAGGGAGTGACCATGCTTTCAAAGATTTACTTGAGATCAGGATATCGCCTGTTACAAATTAAAGAGGAAGATATTCCTAAAACCACATTTAAGATGAGGTTTTGACACTATGATTTTATAGTTTTACTTTTTGGCTGACAAACACCCCGGGGGTATTCATGAGCTTGATGAATGGGGTGTTCCAAAAATACTTGGACAAGTTTTTTCAAGTATTTATTGATGACATATTGATTTATTCTCGGATGAAAGAAGAACATGACGAACATTTAAGATTGGTACTACAATGTCTACGAGAAAACAAAGTGTATGAGAAGCTATAGAAATGTTCTGTTTACTAATCAAAGATTCATTACTTTGGACATATCATATCTAGGGAAGGTATCACAGTGGATCCATCAAAATTAGAGGCTATTATGGAATGGTCTGCACTGACAAACATACAATAAGTACGCAACTTATGGGTTTAGAAGGATATTACCTATGATTCGTCGAAGGTTTTTCGAATATAACAAATATGATCACAAAATTGCAGAAGAAAAACAAGAAGTTTGTATGGACCGAGAAATGAACGGAAGCATTTGAATGGCTCAAGGAGTTATTGATGACAATGCCAATACTGAAAGTCCCCGACATGGACATGAGATTCTTGGTATTCACATATGCATACAAGGAATATTTAGGTGGAGTTTTGATGTAAGACGGTGGAGTGATCAATTACGTTCCAAGGAAATTGAGAAAGCACGAGAACTACGCAACACATGACTTGGAGTTATTTGCAATTGTATATGATTTGAGAGTTTGGAGACACTATCTAATTGGATGAAAATTAAAATTAAAGACATATCATTGTGGATTGCAACACATATTTACGCAGAGTGACTTGAACGCACGCCATAGGTGTTGGTGACAATTACTTAGTGAATACGACTTCAAGATTACTTACATAAAAGTCACGATGAATAGAGTGGCAAATGCATTGAGTTAGAGGTCACACATATTCTCAGTAATACCTCTTTAGAGGAATCTCTAAGAAAATATTCTAACTATATAGATCAATGATGTCTGGTATAAAGAGGTTAAGGAAAATATTGGACAAGATACCATGATAGTACCAAAGTTTGAATGTTATACATTAGACAATGATGGATATTGAGGTATAACAACAAAATTTACATACCGCCTAATGACAAATTAAGAATTTTGATATTGAGTGAAGCGTATCGAGCAGTGTACATGGCTCATCCAGGAGTCACGAAGATGAAGGAATTCCTTAAGCCTTTATTCTTTTGGAAGGGAATGAAAGAAGACATAGTTAGTTGCGTGGAAAGATGTCTAGAATGTCAGCAAGTGAAAGCTAAACATAAACATCCGACATGATTAATAAATCCACACTTTATTCTGGAATTGAAATGGGAGGTCATTTCAATGGACTTTATTGTTGGGTTACCACTGACGGCAAGGAGACATGACTCGATTTTCGTGGTAGTTGAGACTCTGATGAAGAGTGCACATTTTATTCTTATACGTATGACATATCAAGCACCAGACATAGCTAGAGTTTTTGTCAACAAGATTGTAAGGTTACATGGTATACTAAGAAGGATCATATCCAATCAAGGATCAATGTTTACAAGATGATTTTGGACCAGTTTCCAAGAGGCTTTGGGAACACAATTGAACTTTAGTATAACATATCACCCTAAGATAGAGGAGCAGGTAGAAAGAGTGAACCAAATTTTGTAAGACATGTTGCGTATGTATGTACATAAACGATGTGAATAATTCTTTCCACTAATAGAGTTTTCATACAAAAACAACTATCAAAGTACCATTAAGATGGCACCGTTTGAGTTTCTTTATGGGTGACCATTCTATATTCCATTGAGATGGGATCAACTTGAGGATAGGGTCTTGGGAGGAACAAAAGTGATCCAAGAAATGGAAGAACAAATGCAATCGATAATACAAAGGATTAAATAAATGCAAGATCAACAGAAGAGTTATGCTGATGTGCATTGCGTTGACCGCAATTATGAAGTTGGCGACCGATTTTTCTTGCAGGTGAAACCACACAAGAGTTCGATCAAGTTTGGAAAGGGTGATAAACTCTCTCCTAGGTTTGTGGGACCTTTCAAAATTGTGGAAAGGAAGGACCCGCAACTTATCGACTAGCCTTGCCTGATTGTTTGAGGCGTATGCATGATGTTTTTCATGTATATGTTTTGAGACATTATTTTAGTGATCCTACACATGTGATAGACATGATTTATTTGTAGGTGTCAGATGAGGGTTCTCTCACGGTGGAGCCGATCTGCATTCTGTACCATCGCATTCGACAACTACGTCATCAAATAGTCGATTAGATCAAGGTCAATTGGGACAATTATAGTCCACACTCGACTACCTGGGAGGATGCATATGATATGCATTAACAACTTCTTTACTTGTTTGATAGATTAGACATACAGATCTTATCAAATAATTTTTACTGCATTTTATATACTATACAAATTTGGGATGAATTTTAAAACAACAGGGGGTGTATGTAACATCCCGCTCTACTGAAAACATGGTATTGAATTATTCTTTGAGGATACTTGCATGCAGGTTATCCGGTTATAGTACAATGTTAATTGTTTCGACAATGGATTTTACATGATGATGTTGATGCGTTGTGATTTATTGTTACTTGATATATGTATTTTTTTTTTTTTGTAAATAAAATTATAAAACCTTGTATTAATGAGGGCTATATGCTATAGAGTGACAAGTGTTGGCCACTTGTTCCGCCACAAGAGGGAAACTAGAACAGGTGGCTACTTGATTGTTTAGGGACGAACACATCATTCTAAGTTTGTTCTTTGTTGGCGCTAAAATGATTATCCAAAAAATTACAGTGTGTCTGCGAAAACAAAAATATGTAGACAAAGCTTCCATGACTAAGGCTAGCTGTAGACAGAGCTTCCATGACTAAAACTACACATAAATACTTAGAAAAAACTACTAGTTCATCTATCGTGTTGTCATGGTGTGCTAGACCAATGACTCTGCAACTTAAATTAACAAAAACCTGAAACCTAGAGACATCAATCCATGGATGGGCCTGGTTGTCCATGTATTTTGTAGACTGGGGTGAACCGCTGATTGCAAGTCAGGAATTTGGCATTCAACGGAGCGTCCATGACCGCATCGAATAGGATATCCATCTGTTGGATGAGGACTCTCTGTGAGTGCACTTGGTCATCCTATTTTTTCCTTATCTCAAAGAGGAGTTAGAGGTGCTCCTCCATGAGATGGTTGGAAAATTTTTGTGGCTATTCCTCCTCCTTGCTATCTTCGTTGGAAACACTTGTGGTGATAACTTCGGCTATTCCTGCATTGTTCTCCAGCTACCAGATTGGAGGAATCTACTCCTCCACCATACAGATACCATCTCCATAGTAGGGGTTGCCTGGCTTGACGATGGGGGGGGGGCAAGAGGTTGGTATTCATAATGGGGTGCGTGCCCAAGGGTGGAACCTCCTCTTTTACCTTGCTCAGGCTATGAAGCAAAGGTGGAGACGAGGGGTACTGAGCAATGGAGGAGGTCACCTCCAATTTTAATGGATTAGATCCGTGGAATTGGAGAGGAGCTCACTGCGTCCTTTGGGAGGTGTGTCATGGGCTGACAAAGTGAATGATAAGCGATATTTGGGAGGGGGTAAGCCTGTTTCCACAAGAGAGGGTGTTGTTGTTGTGAGAACCCCTCTTGGACTTCCCTCGCTCCCGAGGCAAGCTAGAGGTGATGTGGAGGTGGTGGAGGGAAGAAATGGAGGTTGAGGGGAGATGTAGGGATTGATGGAGTGAAATAGAGAAACTGAGGGGGGGAATGAAGTAGAGGATTCATGGAGAATGCCTCTGGTATACGAAAAAAGGTTACATAGAACAATGGTTTGGGAATTGTCGTGAGAGTCGAGAGGCACATCAGGAAGAGTGCACCAGGGCAGGTAAGGAGTGGGATGAGACCCCCGATTAAAGGCTCAATTGCACCTCTTTTCTTCATTGAAGCTTGAAAATACCACCGAGTCCTCCATTGAAGGCTGAAGTGACCTCCTGGTATGCATTTCCTGGCTGGTTCGCTTGCCCCAATCCCCATCCATGTGCATTATCATAAATCCTCTCATGGTGTGAGCCATGGAAGAATAAATGTGTAGGGGCTGGCGACCATGGTTAATAACTCCCCCAATTTCCCTATTCCAGCTGTCCTCAATATCTCTCCAGGTGGAACCCCATCCGGGTTACTTGATATATGTATTGACAAATGCTATTGATGAGTTTACCTGAGTGTGCAGGACACATGACAAATTATAAATGTTGATGGAATCAATGGACCTCCTTGGACTCTGGATTGACTCAGGGAGTGGATTATATTGGTTTGAGTATTTTATTTTATGCATGTGACATATGATTGATTATAATATGATTTTGTATATGGATCATGGACAAAGTTTTTTCAATGGATGCAGGTTGATGATGCTTGCTAATTTGACTCACATAAGGCGTAAAAGGGCCATGTACAAAAACCATACATTGAGGGAGAGGTGTGGTAGAGTCCCTAATACAACCTACTAGCACTCCCGCCATGGCTCGAATTGTAGGTTAACAATTACCTAGTTCGAGAGATCCACGATGTCGTGAGGGCAGACTGAGATAGTCGCTCATGAATATTTCTAAGGGGCACACAATAAGGAAGTGTCCTTATTCCTTTGAAGCCCTTAGTCTCTCACAAGGTTGAACGAGTGGAGTATTGACTCCAGGGGTTGGAAAAACTACCAAAACCAGTGAAAAGGCGAGGTGCAGCCTTGGAGCACAGGATTGTGTCTTGAAGGGCACATCGCATAATTTAAAAACTTGAGTCAATAAATCTAGGTGGCCTAGAAAACATTGAGTTGATTTGACATTGTCAGATTTAAAATAATTAATTAAAGAGTGTTTTTATTAATTTTAAATCCCCATAAAATTCTAAGCCTATTCTAAGACAAAGCCTAAGTCTAAGTTTAGTTAGGGGACTAAAATAAAATGTTAAATAAATTAAAAAATTAGAGATAAATCAATCTAAAAAAAAGTGAGATAAATATAAAGATTTGACATTATGCACATGTGTGCAAGAAAATATTAAAAGAAAATTTTAAAATAAGAAGTAAATAAAGTATGAGAGAATAGGTGTACACATAGAATGGTATCTAGAGTCTAGCTACCACTAGTCTAACTAGATGAAGACTCCTATTTTAACTCTAACTCATATTTAGTAAGGAGACAATCATTAAATGAGAATCTGGGGAATAAAGAGACAACTAAGAGCGATTTAAGGAACACATTTGGGAAATGTGAGGGAAATTGACTTTTAATTAAAATAAAATATGTAATTACTTGTGCAACTTGGGGAGAGGGTGACAAATGTGAGGTTGAATAATCCTAATTTATTTAATTTAAAAGGTTAATTAATTGTGCATGTGGGCTTGGGTTAGTGAGGAAATTCCTATAAAGAAAATGGTCTGGATGGGAAATGGACACACATTGGTTATTGGTAAAGTTATGCTTACCCAAGTCATTTTGAATATGTTTTACTTGTGAGAGTTGGGATACCAAGATTGATATATAGTGGTGGCTCTACCTTGCGAGGCAAGATTGGAACTAAAGTATTTCTCGTTTGTGTGTGCTTGGCCCCTTTGCAGATTTGGGGGATAAGGGGGAAGAAGAGTACCCATAGCGTTGGTTGGGAGGTACCGATGAAGTCTCAACAATTAGCAAGCGAGAGAAAGGAAGGAGCGCCATTTCCTGAAGAACATATTCAATTAATTTTCACCAGATACGACATTCTTATTTGAGTTTTTAATTTTTAGTAAGTTTAATTTGAATATATAGTTTAGAAATTTCCGAACCTGTGTTGTAAATCAGATATCAAACTAGTAAGTTCTTGATGGATTTGTGTATTCAAACAAAAGAATTTTTGGAATTTGATGCCATTGCAAATTCACAACTAAGTATTTTGCAATTCATTTTAGCTATCTTTGCATTTCCCAATCCATTTTTATTCTACTTGTTCGCTGATAGATGGATTGGTAATTGGGAAAGTTTGAAATTATTATTTACTGCTAGTTGACGTTAACCAGAGTGCGAGTTTTTATTGACCTCTACCATTGTTGCTTTCCATAAATTTAATTTATATTGTCTTGTTGAACCAATTTTATTTTTTGGCTTGAATAATTGAACCTTCTGGAAAAAGAAATTTCATGGTGACTCTAAATCTAGACTGGAAACCTGAAGTGATCCTCTGTGGTTGCTATCAAGTTTTATTTCTGATTCAAATTTTTTTTTTTGCTGCATATGTTGATCAATTTACCACTTGTGTGGTTGTGAAATTTTAATTGAATCCATGATTGTTTATTCTGCGTGATTAGATTTAATGCTGCTGAAAAAGAGAATGCGAGTATGAATATTTAAACGAGAGCTCTCTACCTATTTGTAGCATTGCAAATGATTGAGAATTTTGCACACATCACAGAGCTGCCATTACTATGCTAATGGAACCTACGATTTAATTTTGTTTTATGTCGTGATGCTTATAAGGAATTTATCTTTTTGCGTGGTTGAAATTTTGTGTATGCCTCTTGAATGACCGTCTGGTTAGTATAGATCCTTTCCTTATCAAATTCAACCTTTGAGTTGGTTCCCATTTTCTTCTTCCAATAGAAAAATGATAGGAGGCTTTACTCATTAAATGTAAGTTGGAGAGTTATTGTTGGGAAAAATTCCTGAGTAATGTATAATTCGAATCTAAGTTGAATTCCATGCTGTAAGATTTGCCTACGATTTTTAAAATTTGTAACTTTGCGTAACCCATACATTTGTAATTGGAGTATTCATTTTCCTCTTTCATAGCCTTGAATTTTTATGGATTGAGATTGTGGCATTCTAATGGTACACTATAGAATGGATTGTGAGTCTGGATGTTAGTATTACTGAGTATTCTTGTAAAGCGACTTTTATATTTGAAGTTGAACCTTAAAAAAAAAATCTATGCATGTTAGGATTTATTTCAAAAATGAAATTGAGGCTACAAAAAATAAATGACTTTCCTAAGTGCCTCTGTAATTAATTTAATGTCCCTTCCTTAAGCTTAACCATTTTCAATTTTATCTTCGTTGCCTATTGATTTTATTTTGAATTTATTAGAAATTTAGTTTCATTTTAAGGTCCAGAACAAGTGTCGGATCAGGTGCTAGAATAGGTGTCAGATCCAAGGTTGGATTAGGATCTGTATGCCAGCGTCTCTCTTGAAAATAACAATGTTAATTAACCTATTCGTGTCTGGTTTAACCATTTCCAGTTAACTAATTTTAGTAATGATTTTTCCTTGTTTCTAACACAATGGTAACATTCGCGGAGCTAACTGTGAGAGTGGTGAGTTTGTAATTGTATTGATTGGCTTGGCCTACACACGTTCACTCATATTTTACCTATCGTTTCCACTTCTTGACATACCCTGCATCAATTTTATTGTCGATTCCTCTAAGGCTATACAATTAATAAAATGGTTTTTGCTGCACGTTGAAATTAATTTAAATTATCAAAAAATAGTGCCAGATCTAGGACCAGATTAAGTGCCAGATTAAGGTCTGGATTGTGTGCCGGATTAGGGTCTAGAATGAGTTTCAGATTAAGGTCTGGAACAAATGTCAGATTTTTCTGCACACTAAATCAAGGGATGGGATATATTCCAAAACTCCTTCTTGGTTTCTTTACTATGGAGATGTAATTTAGGATCTGAATAATTTTTTTCTTAATTAATATTGGGTCTTCCGAAATTTTAAACGAAATTGTAAGTTAGCATTGAGTGATTTACTTATTGTTTAAATGAGACTTGGGTTTTGTTAATTTTAATGGATTGTAATTTAGTAATGAGTTCTTTATATATTGTTAAAAGGACTTGGGTCTTACTTTAATTATTTTAAATGGATATGTAGGGAAGCTTGACTTCTATCATTTACTTATTATGATTGATCTTATTAAAGTCTTTATTTGGGATAAGTAAGTGGGTATACAAATTCTCGTTATTTTTCTTAATATTTTTTTGGACCTTCTTAGTTCCTTTAAATGAGTTTGAAAAGTGGGTTGAATTCTTATCATTGCTTTTATGATTTTCTTATAGTTTTTAAAAGAGTACTTAAAGTAGTGATAAATCCTTTATGTATTTGTTAAGTAGATTTTATCTTCTTATGGATCCCATTGGATATATAAATTAGCATTGATTCTTTATGATTGTACTGCACTTATGATTCTTATTATCTTCATGTTGATTCTCTTTAATTTCTCTTGGATATTTCATGAAAGATTGATTAAGTATAGTGGATTATACTAATGCACCATAGGGAATTGATGGTTGAGTATGGTTGATAAATCTAGTCTTGATTTGCAGTTTATGATTGGAATAATGGTATACATATATCTCCCTGTTCCTCAGAATAGCCACCAGTCCTGAAACCTTAAGTGGCCAAAATCGATTGGATTAATCCTGGACTTGAGAATTTCTTATGTGTCTTGGAGGTCCTAACCATGCAGTATAGGTTGGGCATGTAGATTCCTTATGTTATCTTTATAAGATACGAATGATTGAATAATAGTGACGTTTCTTTTAGTTGATTGTGATGAAATTGATTGTGTAGTTATCAATATATGTTATGATGCATTTTCACTTGTACAAAAAAAAGAATTATTTACCTCTTTTTTACATCACTAATTGTTGATGTAATGGAGGGGTCATTACATATGGTATCAGAGTGGGTTCAACCATATGACATTGGACCGTTACATCTTCCATTGTGTTAAACAATGATTAAAAACAACATTGCTAATTAATTTTGAAATTTGTCCATACAGGTAATCATGGTTAGAGGATATCGTGGAGGTAGATGGCGTGGTGCTAGGGGAAGAGGTGCGATGCCTCCAATAGCATCCATGCCAGAGAGGTCTAACTGACAAGGAGAAGAAAAATTCATTGAGAAGGAGTAGTTTGTTGTGGGAGATGTGGTTGGTATGATGATATCCTTTCAGGGGATGTTAGAGGCCTTGATTAACTGACTGGATAGAGATGAGGGTAGAACATCTGTACCCAATGAGGTTTCACAATGTGCTCCAGCTGGTAGTGTTAGCATACACAAAGAACATGAGAAGGTGAATTTTCCTGAGTTCATGGGTGCCACGAATGACTCAACCATTGAGGCATGGTTGGAGAACATGGCGATGTGCTTTTCACTTCGTTACTATAGCTCCAACATGAAAGTATGCATGGAAGTCTTTTAGCTGAAAGGGAGTGTTCTTCTATGGTGGAAGACACTCCTACCTCAACTAAACATGGCTGTTGAAGACGTGTCATTGGAAATTTTTGAGGAAAGGTTCCGAGAGAGGTATTTGTCAGAGGATTTCATTGAGAGTCAGCTTAATGAGTTCAATGACTTACGACAGAGTGGTCGTATAGTACTAGAGTATGAGGCCATATTCATGAAGCTTATTAGGTATGCTCCACATATGAATACAAAGAAGTTAAATTTCAATAATTTTGTGTACAGGCTTAACTTCAACATTTGTGGAAAAGAAAAAATCATAATTCCTCAGACGTTGCACGTTGTTGTCCAGAAGGCCCTCATAACCAAGGTGTTATCACTCCAGGAAACTCTCCTAGGCTGTAAGTCGGAGATGCCTGGTAACTAACTCTTTTTGGAAATATTTTCTTAATATTTGATGTGGTTTTGTGGATCAAAATGAATATCTAAGGGCTAGACTGTGTTTTCAAGACTGTCTAGAGATACAAAATCTCACAAGGCTTTCTAGCACCGTGGTCAGATAAAGTTTGATTAAATGGGGAAAGAAAACAACTATTGAACCAGATTATGTTTCATGCCAACAAACACAATGGGTCTAACAACCAAGAAATAACTTATGATAATCAACTAAGACAATTTATCAGTGAGATGACAGTCGCTGCAAATTGAATGAGCTTCAACAAAGGACTTCCACTCATAAGCTATAAAAGAACAGAAGAGAAAATCTGACACAGAACTGAAAGAAGCTTGCAATTTTTTATAAAATAAGAATAAGTCTGAGTATTACAGTGGCAACATCACAGTATTCCAAGTCGAACCCTTGTTTGATATCAAAACATGCATTTTATAGCCTTTACAAACAGTTGAACAGATCCTAAAAACATGGATCTGTCATTAAATGAAAAACAGTTCTATTCTATTTAAACAACTCTAACATTAAAATCTTCAACAACTAAACTAAGAGGTCGCACTATCTTCAGCCTCCAAAATTCGCCATTTGACTCCTCCATCTTTCAGCATCTGCAGCGTGGTGAAATAACATGACACCTGTATATGACTGTTCAACCTTCCACTATCAATGGGCGAGTTTTTAGGCAATGATTTTGAATGTGTAACCAAAATTCCCCGAACCCCTGAGGTTGAACACTTGCATGCAATTTTAATAGTCTACCGATTCGTTGGCATATCCTCAAAACATGTTTGAAATAAACTTTTGCGTTCTCGGCCTCAAAACTTGCTTGCCCAACTTTCAACAACGCAACCGTTTGAGTTTTTCACGGGTTAGCTGTTGAAAGATATCGCTTTCCATAGCTAACGGGTAACGAAATAATCGCCTGGCGCTGTTGAAAGTCCCGATAGGGCACAAAAAGAGCTTTCGCCTTCAAAATCGATTTCGAACCAAAACTAGTGGGCATTTGACTTCTCACCTTGCATATTAACGGCCACCTGAGCAAGAACCTTCAGGTCTGGGTGAGATCTTTGTTTCACTTTTTGCTTCAACTTTAGTTTCAACCCCCTGATCTGTTTTTTAAGGCGCTTGGTAAGACACCGCAGGATGTTACAGTTTTTAGTGAGTTTAGCCTTCCTCTTCTGCTCTCTGACACTCTCCTTGGCCAATCATTCAAAAGCAGCGTTTGTCTTGGCAAAGTTATCTGATAACTTCTGGTACCTGTCTTTAATCACCCGCTCCAAGACTTGTTGCTGGGCAATTACTTCCTTCAGATGTTTGATCCTTTGAGACTTACTTGACTTAGGTTTTTTTGGATGATTCTCCCTGCTCTATATGACTGAAAGTTTCGTAGTTCTGTGCACATTCAGCTGATTGCTCGGAACTCTTGATGATAGGGCATTGGTCTTGCTGTTCAGATTCTGAATCTGAATATGGTAAGTTAAGGATGTTCTTTCCTGTACTCTGTTGCGTAGGATGTCCTGAATTCTGCTGTGTAGTCTGCTCTGTAGTCTGCTCGAAATCCAATTTTCTCTTCGAATTGTGAGGCTTCAATCTAGATACCCTGTCCTCTAAAGGTCCTGGTAAAGCCCTTCTTCTTCTTGAGTTGCTATGAGGGGATGATTGCTTCCTTGAGCCAGCCATCTGTTCATTTGCAGTCTGGTTCTGGGTTTCAAAACCTTCCCAGAACAGGAAGTGCTCCCATGTCCTCCCCTGTTGTTTCAACTCTTGGAGGAGAATCAATTTAATGAGGCCTAGGTGACATAGAGTATTTTTTATGCTCAAAGGTTGAGCTCTAATTCTCCTGCATACCTTGGTCAAACTGTGATATGCAAACTCTGCCTGATTTGATGGCGTCAGAGCAACGGTACATCCTCTGTACCTGCGTCGCTGAACACAAACTTGCCATTTCGGGTGTGATGAGAGTTGGGCATGGGTTCTGGAACGATTTCGAATTACCGTCATATCCTGACACACATGATTGAATTTCTATGATCGCCCACTCCCACCAGCGCATGTCTTGGATTTGCTCTGACGTGGGGGTGATCACCTCATCATTTCTTTCATCCGTGGATAATGAGCACGTGATTCCCGCTTCATGCAACAACGACGCATGGAGCACGCCTCTGCCACCACGCTCGCTTGCTACTTTCGCCAGCACGCGACTCCTTTGAAAACCCCTCTTAGCTGCGGAAAGTATGTACTTTCCATAGTGCACCGTTTTATAGAAAAATTACCTTAGCTGCGGAAAGTGATTACTTTCAACAGCGTGCCACATCACTTGAAAATGTTCCTTAGCTGCGGAAAGTAGGTACTTTCCATAGCGCGCCACGTGCGAGCTGACTGTCAGACCTTTTACGCTTTGTCACTTTCTACAACGCATTAACTGATGAAACGATTACCTTAGCTGTTGAAAGTGGGCGCTTTCCACAACGCACAATGAATCTTTCAGACGTTGGTTAGCTGTTGAAAGTGAGTCATGCCAATTTACAAAAAGAAGACTTCATGGACCTCATTTATTCCTAGGACAAAAACAGAACCTAAGCTTGCATCCAAAGAAACTCAAAAAATAATACGAAGTGACAACCTAACACTTAAGGGAAAGCAAATAAATTGACAAGTTTATTTGAGGAGTTAACATTGGCTCCTATTGGGGATGAACACCTCCCTGTGAGGTTTCAAGGACCATAGAATCAATGCCTTTCCTGGAAAAGAACCTAAAAACTAAACTGACTACTAGTGTTCCATTGGGCATGGAGTTATTGAAAAATAAAATCTAAGACTATTTACAATGTCTAGGCTCTGCAGCCTTAGATGAATTAAAGTTTTAGAAAACGCCCGTTTACCGGGCCACCGAACACTTCGTCACCCTCCAGATTCTACAGAATGAAAGTGTTTTTGTTTTGCACCTGAGTGATCATAAAAGGGCCTGTCCACAAAGAATCAAATTTACCGTGCTTGCCTTTTTCCTGTCGAAGAGTGTCCCACTTCAGCACCCAGTCACCGATCTGAAAACTGTCCTCCTTCGCCTTCCTGTCAAAAGTCTTTTTGATCTGCATCTGATGTGCTTCTGATATGTCCACTAACTGCTCGCGAGCTTGCTGCAGTTCCACCAAGTCCAACATCCTTCTTACCATGTCATTTTGCTCAGTCTGCTCCTCCTGAAAGAACTTAGCCACAGGCAACACTAACTGAACAGGGAAGATTGAATCAGTACCATAAACCAGCTTGAAAGGAGAAGTTCCTATAGATTTTTTAATGGTTACTCTGTCTGCCCACAGAGCAAATTTCAATTTGGAATCCCAGCTCTTTTTATTCTCTTCTAATAGTGTTCTTATGATCTTTATCAAGCTCTTATTTGACAATTCCGCTAAGCCATTACCTTGAGGATAGTATGGAGTCGAGTGTACCAGCTGGATGCCCATAGACTCACACATGTCCATCAATGCTTCTGATTTAAATACTGCTGCGTTATCTTCCACCAACCTCTTGGGACATCCAAATCTGCTCAGAATATTTTCGTAGAGGAACTTTAGGACCACCTGATGTGTAGCATTCCGTGTAGGGACCGCCTCTATCCACTTTGTGAAGTAGTCGGTGGCTACCAGAATCCACTTGTGCTGGCCACTGGATGTAGGATTTATTTCACCAATGAAATCTAAGCCCCACTGCTGGAAAGGGCCGTTAACCACAATGGGCCTCAGGGGTAAATATTTGAGTTGCTTCTTACCGGTGAATCTTTGGCATTTGTCGCACGATTTGACGAACGAACACACATCAACAAACAGAAAAGGCCAATAGTATCTGGCCCTCAGGATCTTATGAGCAGTCGTCTTCCAGTAGTGATGACCACCACAGTCAGCTGAGTGGGACTGATATGTTACTTCGACAACCTCTTCTTTATCCAAACACCTGAGAAGCAGGCCAGCAGGGTCCCTCCAATACAACAAATTGTTATAGATGTAGAATTTAATAGCTCTAAGTTTGAGAGCCCGAGCTTGAGTTAAACTGAGTTCAGGAGGAACTTCAAGTTTTTGCAGAAAATGTATGATGCCAACATACCATTCACAGGTGGACAAATGCCCTGCCACTTGCTGACTGTCATGCTGTCCTTCTGCTGCCAAATCTGCCTGTGAATTTTCTGAATTTTCTGCTATGAAATTAATATCCGACAACTTACGATTTTCCTCTGCTAAGAGTTTGGCGAGGCCTTGGCCTTTTACCATCTTGGTGGGCTTTACCTTGATATTAAATTCTATCATCTTTTCTATCCATCTCGCCCTTTTACCATCGATATCTGCCTGCGTCAAAACATCTTTTACAGAAGACGAGGGAACGTATGCGATGACCTTCGAATGAAGAATATAAATTATGAATGCTTTTAGGGCTTTTATAAGAGCATAAGCTTGTTTCTCGATGGGGTCATACCTTAGTTCTTCATCCCTGAGTGTCCTGCTGAAGAATGCCACGGGATGATCAAAATCTTCCTCGTCTTTTTGAAGTAGGACTGCTGCTACTGTGTCATAGGGAGCAAAGGAAAAGACATAAAAAGTCTTGTTGTAGTCTGGGCTGATCAGAATCGGAGACTCGATGATCTCTCTCTTGATATCCTGAAAAGAGATTTTGGCACTGTCTGTCCATTTTACTTCAGCCCCCTTTTTCAGCATGCAAGTTATATGTTTGACTAATTCAGCAAAGTTGGGCACAAACCTTCTGACGAAATTAATCTTACCAAGCAATGACTGTATGTCCTTCTTTGACCTTGGTAAAGACAAATTTTGAATGGCCTCCACTCATGCTGGATCGATCATGACACCTTCGGCTGAGACAATGTGACCCAAGAGCTTACCCTTTCTTAGAGCAAACTGGGATTTCTTGGGATTGAGTGAAATCCCAATTTGTCTGCACTTTAAGAATACTCTTTTCAGATGTTTCAAATGTTCCTCATGGTTGCTGGAATACACAGTAATATCATCAAGGTATATGAAGACGAATTTGTCCTTCTCTCCCACAAATTCTATATCCATGGCCCTTTGGAATGTAGCCCTGACGTTCATTAATCCAAAGGGCATTTTTGAGTACATAAAGGTTCCCCAAGGAGTGGTGAACGCAGTTTTCTCCTGATCATCCGGATGGACAACAACCTGATTGTAACCGGAAATGCCATCAAGAAAGGACATGACCTTTGCCCCTGAGATCCTCTGTAACAAGTGTTCCATCTTAGGAAGAGGGTAGTTGTCCTTTTTTTAGCATTTGTTTAAGTTTCTGAAGTCTACACACAACCTTACCTCCCCATTCTTCTTCCTTACGATTACCAGGTTGGCAATCCACTTTGAATATCTCAAAGGAACTATGATCTTGGCATCTAGGAGTTTTTTAATTTCTCTCTCRATCACTGGCAGYARCARAGGRMTRATAGGCCTGAGTTTTTKCTTGAAAGGAATAGTATCTTTTTCAAGAGGGATTTTATGCTGAATRATATCAGGATCATAGGTCTTTAGATCGCTATACTTCCAAGCAAACACATCAGAAAATTCCTTCAAAACACTACAGTATTTCGACTTCTCATCGACAGTCAATTCAAAAGACAAATTGATGAACTTGGGCTGGCTTTTACCTCCTATGTTATTCTCTTGAACAGCGGGGTCTTTTTCCTTCTTGTCTGGCTAGTAGGGGACATCGTTCTGATCGAACAACCTCTCCAGGGGTACCAGACCTCGAGGTATGTAGTTGTTTGGAAACTGGACGATATCATGTTGTCCCAACTTCTTCTTTAGCTCAGGTTTCTGCAATTCTTCCTCATTAAGGTTCTGTTGATCAATGTGCAGATCAGAAAACTCATCAACCACTTGGAGAAATCTGCTGAGTTCATCGTCATCTTCAAAAACCTTCCAATACTTAACATTATCGGGTAAGGAGGGTCGGTATTTTATTTGAATTTCATAACTGAGTTTAGGGGGCATGGGTGGAACGAATGTGCTGGCTGAAACAACGAGCGAATCAACGAGCTGATTCAAATCCCTTGGTATGTATGAACTTTCAAAGATAGAAAAAGAATCGCGCAGCTTCCATACCTCGTCTCTATAAGCCTTTAATCTGACATGTTTAGCCTGAAAGGTGTTGTTTACCTGCTGCACAATGAGGTCTGCATATCCCAATACCTTCAAACCTTTTATCCCCAATTCCTTGGCTGCATTTAATCCCAACAACAGAGCCTCATACTCTGCTATGTTATTTGTGGTTCTGAAGTCAAGCTTGAAAGACATTGATATGGTTTCTTTTGTCAGAGAAATGAGCACAACTCCAGCACCGGCTAAGTCTCTGGTGCTGGCCCCATTAAAGTACATTGTCCAAACAAAAATGTCTTCACCTTCAGCCTGTTGTTCAACAGGCTTAACGAGCTGCATAGGAGCTGACTGCCCATCATCGATTTGGAGGATGCAGGAGCCAAAATTCGTATCCACGGCATAGATAGGATGGTTGACGGAATTCTTTCCATCGCTGATGATATAAGCAAGATGGTTTTCCCTGTAAAGTCTTTTCATCTCCCTGCCAAACACTGGAATTATAGCATAGGACAGATCCATCTGTAATGTACCTCCTAATCTCTTTCCCCATGAACGAGACAACAACATCCCAAACTTGGGTGGAATATCAGCAACCACCACGGCCATAACCATGCTCCTCATTGGCAGCTGAGCAAGGTTTATGACCATGTCTTTGATGAGGCCAAGACATCTGACCTTTCTAGAGTCAAAGGAAAACAGGTCCTGATATGGTTTAGTGACTTCGAGGCCAAGCTCATCCATCACAGCCTTAGGCATGAGGTTATGCGATGCCCCGGAATCAAGCAGACAATTGTGAAGGATTTTGTCATGGACATTTAAAGATATGTAAAAGGGTGGACAAGAATCATCACGATCTTCTATCATGGGCCCTATAGTCACCTTGGGCTTATCATCTTGTAGGTTAACAAAATTGTTTGATGGAGAGGACTTAGGCTCAAGAGACTTTAAGATGACTGCTTTAAAGGCTTCATTCTTCATGAGTTCAGTTAGAGGCATGGGTATTTTAACTTTTTGAATTTCAGATTCAAAATTTAAAGGGAGAGATGGTCTGTCTAAAACTTTTACCTCATGGGAAGGAGCCTTTAAACTGACTTGTTCTTTGGCTGGGGGCTGAACTTGTTTTTTCTGTTGTTTTGCTGAAGGGAGAGTTGGCTTTTCCGGAGCTGAAGGCTGATTGGCAGCAACCTCTTTACTTTTCGTAAGAGCAGAATCTTCCTTACTCTTTGCAGGGGCAGCAGCAGGTAATTTTGGACCAGCACTTTTCGACCTTAAATTGTAACCTTTCTGATCGTCTGTCAAGTAGACAGCTTCCTCTACACCTTCTTCTTGAATTTGCTGATCCATCAGGGCCTCCTCATAGTCTACCTGTGTCAAAAATGAAGACTCATTCTCATCACCGAAACAGTTTATTTCCTCAGCATCTTCAATTTCATTGATAGATGGCTGCTTCTCTTCATCGAGCATTGCATTTTGAAGAGGCGGTCTGATCCTCTGCTCCTCAGATGGATTTCTATCTCTTTGCAGAATCTGAACTGGTGGATTATTTCTTCTATAAGGAAAAGCATTTGGATTTCTGGGGGCAAAAATATTAGGCTCTTTTGCTTTTGCTGGTTGTTGATTTTGGATCTTCAGCTTGGACATTTCAGATGTCAGGCTTTTGAGCATTTTGGCCATTTTTTCCATTTTACTGTTGGATGAAGAGGATGGCTCGACAGCAGCCTTCTTCTTGTCAACTCTTCCTTTAAGATTTTGTGATGCTGTAATGTTGGATTCGACCTCGAGAGCAACATCTTGCATTAAAGCAAGTGTTGCTGATCGTCTTTCTCTAAGGATAAGAAAAAATTCTGCATCAAAGGCAGCAGAGAATGTGATCTTTGCTGATGCATCACTTGGTTTAATCTCTGTCGGGATCTTACCAAACATTTTATTGAATCTCTTGATAAAGTCCGAGACTGATTCTTCATCTCCTCTTTTCAAATTTCCAAATTCAGACATGTAGTACAACAGATCTCGCCTTTCTCCCCAGTACTTCAGGAATGCCTCATCCAGCTGTTCAATGCCAGTGATCGAGTTTGCTGGTAGCTCTTTAAACCACTTGCGAGCTTGGCCATCCAAAATCTGCACGAAAACTCTAGTCCACACATCTTCTTCTGAAATGTTTATATTTTCTGCATAAGCATAGAATGCTTCAATGTGTTCTTCAGCTGTGTATCCCCCTGCTCCTGTAAACTTCGGCATGTATTTATGGTAATCACCAGTTGGCATGGCAGATAGGGGGTTTGGCAAGACAAGAGGGGCATATCTGTTTGCCAAGATTTGTTCCATCCTGGTCAGAGGGGCAGCCATGACGACCTTGGTGATAGATGAAGATGAGGAGCTTGTAGGAGACAATGGAGGGGATAGGTAACTCGGAGGAGAAGATGGAGGAGATAAATTACCTGAGTTG
>ML785250.1:182488-226107 GCA_009831015.1 Picea engelmannii
GGTTTTAAATTTTCCCCTAAAACTTGTTTCATATGAATTTTTTTGGTTTATTTTTTCCAAAATTGTTTTCAATGCTTTTTAAAATTTGTATTTATTTTATTTTATTTAAAAAAAAAAATTTGAACTTCATTTAAAATTCATTTTTTTCAATTTTTATTTTTTTCTTAGTATCAAAGGAGGACGAGGGAGGAGCAAGGGATTTTTTTTTAATTAGTTTTTTTAAATTATTTTTAAATAATGTCTTTTTTTACAATCTTAATGTTTTTTTTTTTTTAAATAATTTTATTTAAAAAAAATATTTTTTTCCCTAATTTTGGGTCTTCCTATTCTACTTTGATTTTGTTTTCAATAGTACTAGTCTTCTAGAGAATGGTTTAAAAAATGTTGCAATTTTATCCCCCCCCCAAAGGGGTGCTACTAGCAGCACTTTTTTTTTTCTCTCTTTTGAGGTTTGATTTTATGATTTTTGCTATAGAGGAACAAGTTATTAAGGCCATGGTTTCAAACAAGTGATAAATTTAATCCCCCTAAAAAGGGAGGTTCTTCTGGTAGTGACCACGTTTCTATTCATGGATTGATTTTACGATTTTTGTTGCAATGATATTGCTTGTTATGACGATCGATTCAAACAATTTGTAATTTTAATCTTGAAAAAAGGGGTGCTATTGGTAGCACCACCTTTTGATTTAGAGGTTGATTTTAAGGTTTTTTTGCAATATTACCAATTGTTAATGCCACATATTTGGACAAGTTGTAATTTTAAACTCGAAAAGAAAAGCGGGTGCTACAAAGAGCACCACTTTTTGTTTTAAGGGTTGATTTTAAGGTTTTTAATAGCAACATTAATGAGTTTTAAGTCCATGGTTGCAGAAGGTTGTAATTTTAACCCCGAAAAAATGATGGTTATGGGAGCACCACTTTTCGATTTGGGGTAAGAAAAAAAACTAAATGTGACCTCTAAAAATGGGAACTTTGGAGGGTTCTCATCAAGTAGGTAACTATGCTTAAGAACTTGGTTTTCATTGATCATTAGTTAGAGGCTGCCATAAATATTTTTTGGAGGAGAATTAGAATTATGACGATTGCAAGTAGAACATAAAATAAACCTTTTGGACCCCTATTAGTAGTAATGTGTTGGTAGAGTTTGGAAATGAGATGGTAGCTCATGACTTTCAAGGGTAGCATGAGGGAGACAATTTCAAAACTAATGATGATGGGATACCCTCCTCTACTTGTATAGGTGATTGGAAATGAAATGATACTATTCAAGAAGATGGTGATTCACAAAACACATGTTACAAAATTAATGAGTTATTTAATGAACCTCTTTCTCTTTTGAAAGATATTGTGTAAATGAATGTTCATTAGATTATAATACTAATTTAAAAGCTAGAAACCAAGAAGGAAATTATTACCAACACAAAATATTCGAACATGATGAAGAGGGGTACCTTTTGTCCATCCAAGAAAAAGTGTCCTTGGTTGTCTCTCAACAAGAAAAGGAAAAGGCCATTCATCTTGAGCATGAATATTTCCAAGGAAATAATCATGGCAATGAAGAAGAAGGTGACTATGATAGTAAAGAGGGATGCAACCTTGAAAATGAGAATGCAACACAACTTTCACAAACCCCTGAATATCCAAGCTTGAAATTTGATGGTAGCATTGATGAAAATGGTGATGGTGAGAAGAGCAAGGTCGATATTACATCTTAGAAACTAATGGAAAGTGTAGATTTAACATTCAAAGACAAATAGTATTTTTTGTTTTTATTTTCACTTACTTTGAACCAAAATACAATGAATAAATGATTCTTCATGCATACCCAGTTGCAACATGGATGGATGGAAATTTTCATAAAATAGAGTAGCAAAGAAAACATTGAATATGGGTAACTTGTTCATTGTTTTCCTCTAGTGTCACTCATGCCCATTATGCGTTCAAGGTTACCCAATGTTCTAGTTTTGTTTGCTTCTCAAGATATGATTTCCCCTCTTGGGCACATTTTATAGTGATTGGAAATGTTTTCATTGTCCTTTTACCTTCCCAACACCAATGACATCCACCATCTTGTTATCCCAATGCATGCACAAGTCCCATAGCCTTATCAATCTGCATACATTATTACATTGGAGATGCCATGTCGCCTAGTAGGCCCACTTTCCATTTGCAACATGGATGAAGGAGACTCTTCACAAAACATAGCAACAAAACAAACTTTGGATATGGGTAATTTGTTCATTGTTTCCCTCTATTAGATTCACTCATTTCTAGTATGATTTCAAGGTTGGCCATTGTTTTTATAATTTATTTGTGTCTCAAGCGATGCTTTCCCTTATTGGGAACATTTTACAGTGAATGGGTGCTTTTCCCCCTGTTCTTTTACTTTCCCAACCCCAATTACATCCAATATCATATTATCTCGATGCATGCACAAATCCCATAGTCTTATCAAATTGCATACATGGTTCCATTGGTGGTGCCATGTCATCTAATGTGACCACTTGGTGGTTATGTTATATAGGTAGGTTTTACACCTTTATTAGTCAATTACTTGCAATTTCTTTTTTTTTGGCATTAATTTTTATTTATAACATTATTTCTAGAAAGAGCTTGTGCTATCCTAGAAAACAGAGCTTGGTAAGAATAATTGTTTTGACTCGGTAGCCAAATTTTGACTCCATAGCCTAATGGATTAAGGAATTGGTCTATTTGACCTGAGAGATTTGGTTCTTGGAACCTCATAGGGAGGATCCATCCCAAAGGAGCCAATGTTGTAAGTTTTTTGAGCCCTCAACAATTTTCATGGAAAATTGCATTTGAAGTCAAGCCTTATCATTGAGGTTTCAATACTCAAGGGGTTTCCATATTGTTAGCACATAAACTTGTCCAAACCTTGAGGGTTTGTGGTCTTCAGTTAAGTCTGTAATTTTTCCTGTACCCCCCTCCTTTTGCAGACTCTATTGTGATTTTCCTCTCGACTTGTAGTTTTCCCTCTATTTTCCCTCATCCAGTTGATCGACCTATTTTCCTTGACATATAACCTGAGAATTATTGATCCTAAGACTTTTTGTTTCCCTAAAGTTGATCACCTATTTTTACATTTGTCGTCGATCCTCTTATTTTTCCTGAGCTCCCAGCTGGTCATCCAAGCGATCGTTCACAAACTGCACCAAGCACAACATTTAGAGTGGTCAAATATGGATTCAAATCAAGACAGCACACAAGATTGGTGTTCAACAGAGGAGATCCATCTGACAAATCAGATCAAAGGTCATCAGGTAATTGGAGCCTTACAGTTGCATGAAGTATAGTAGTCAAAGGTCCGAAATCGCTAGGCCCATCTTGGCCCTTGATATTAGGAAGGGCGTGTGGTGCATGATCAACATTTTGCTGACTCGTAAGATGGAACAATCAAGGGGTAGAGTCTTGATGACTTGCAAAGTGTGAATCCATGAAATAGCCTAAGCCGTCCATTCCAATAGGACGAGTGGTGCAAGATCCGAGCTAGAGAGAAAGTCTTTTCGGGAAGGTTGATGTGAGAAACGTCGAAATCCAAAGTCTCGAAATGTCGATATGATCTGGGCCATTCGATCAAAGGGGATGTGTGGCACCCAATTTGAGGGATCGTGATTTCACGACTCAGGGATCTGAGCATGGAGAGCAACAAGAGTTTTTGAAACGCGAAATCGCGACGCACCTAAATACTAGGCCCACGCTCACAAATCACAGTCGTATGGAAGGTGGGGCCAAATAAAGGTAAGCGCCTGATCATGTGAAGAGTGGATGAAGATGTTCGAGGATATGATCATGGCCATCCATTCCAAAGCAAGCTTGACCATTGATTCAGAGGATTTGTATTGTGACTTCAAGGATTAGGATATTGGGAGTCACGGGAAGTGAAAACTCCCGATATGCGAAGTCCCAAAATTTCATTGGGATGAGAATGAGGTCACAACCTAAGTTCACATGGGGCAATGAAAGGAAGATGCGCAAAGGGTTGAAGCGCCTGAGTTGATCATAGAGAAAATATCTACGTGACCTCGAGGTACTAGAGTTAACTCAAAGGAATTATGGGCACTGCCTAGAATATTCATGGATGTTAGACTTCGTCCCAAGCTCGATGCAGGTAGTTAATGAAAATGGGGAGGGTGGTTGAAACCTCATTTCACCACATAAATGGCAAGTATGGAAGAGACGGCCAAAGAAGGCAAACTGTCAGTCAAAAGTCTCCTGTCAGGGATTTGTTGGTGAAGCCTATATTGATTCGATCTTGTGTCTGACAGAGGGATGCAAGTGAAGCTTGACAGAAGAAGAAGTAGATGCCAAGCCTTGAATACAGTGACCATAGCGCGCTTCTGTAGGGAGAAAGTTTCTTTGAGTATATATACTCAGTTTTTATGTTTTCAAAGGGTTGATGGTAGAGCAAAGCTCCCGTATTGTAAAGTTTTAATGAAGCTTCTGGTTTTTCTGGTCATGTATTGTAGTCTAAGACTTCTTGTTTGATAAAAGTCATCTTTCTTACTCCGTCTTATCTGCCTCTGTTACTGAGAGAGTTCATGAATGTTTGATTCACATGAATTGTTGTGACTGTATTATGTTGAATGTTCAGATGTAATTTTGTCATGATTTCTTTTAGTGTCCTGGAAATTTGAATCCAAGAGAACCTTGTATTCAAGTTCTTCTTCCTTGGGCTATTGAAAGATTTGATGTCCTCGATAGACCTCTACACTTTCTCACTGAAGTCTCCCTCCTAATCATCCTTACTACAACTTACTGACTGAATTTATACCAAGACCTCACCTACTCACACATATCAGTTCGATTTTCTGAGTTAAGTTTCTTGAGATTGCACCATTTGACCCTTTTATAACCAACCCGTGACATAAAAATATGATGGGTATTGGGCTTTCCTTCCCTACAATCTGAGGGGCGACTTCCGGTGCTAACATTTCTGGCGCTATTGCCAGGGAAAAAATTGAATATTTTCCCTAGGATTGAATGACAAAGCTTACTAGTTTGGTGCATCAGAACTCATTACATTAAAGATTGCAACTGTGCACCTGGTGACTCCACTGTGGTGACTCAATTGATGTGAATCCACTGGCAAATCCACTACTTCAGCTGTGGCTACAGAGGCAAACACATGAGGTCTACTCCACAACTACCTTTAGCAACACCATAAGCTGACCCAAAGAAAATTATCAGAAAGGGGAAGGCCCTTCAAGAAAGTTTTATTGTTGAACCAGGTATTTCAGATGATTTTGATTATCCTCTTGTAGAAACTCCGATATGTGCTTCTCATTTTCCTATTATTCTGTCTATTGGAGTTTCCTGAACTTTAAATTTTGGGAGTGTTCCTGTTGAGTTTTCCCCTTCTGGTCTGGAATTGGAGGGAGAAATCCTTGTCACTCCTCTTTCCCCTAAATTTGTACCTTGGTATAGACCCTAGACCTCAGAATATTTTCCCACTCCATGTTTTATTACTCCTCCACCTATTAGGGTTACTAATTTTGCAGAAAAGGAACCCTCTTTTCTCCCAAGCCCTATAGCCTTTTCTTCGAATCCTCTGTTGTTTCCCTTTCCTCCCAGAATCTCAGTTCCAGTCTCCCATGTTCAGACCCCTTCCCCTCCTAGTTCTCCTTCGCCTATCATCCTTATGACAGGTGCCAATCCTCCTAGAAACAGAATGGATGCCATAGTGGCTGCAAGATATTCCCCTTTAGTCCTACCTCAACCAATGAATTCTCTCCTTGATGGAGATTACCTAAAATATATGCTCAAATTCACTAGAGAGGAAGACATATCTACTGAAGAACACCTTGTTTCCTTCTACAATTACGCGGACAATCTAAACATTGAAAATGAAGATGTCTGGATGAGAGTCTTTGTCCAGAGCCTTGATGGTGAGGTTAGGAAATGGTTTAGGGGATTAACCCCTGGATCTATTTATGGGATTGAAGCTCTAGATGATGTTTTCTTGAGGCAGTGGGGGGATAAAAAAGATTTTATGTATTATATCACATAGTTTGGATCACTAAAGAGAAAAGGAGAATCTGTTTATGATTTCTCCAAAATATTCAACAAAATGTACAATAAAATCCCTACTGAGATAAAGCCGACATAAGCCTCTGCCAAAATCACTTATGCTAGTGATTTTGACCCTGATTTCTGCCTCCTTTTAAGAGAAATAAGAGCTACCTCCTTGGCTCTTATGCAATATGAAACCCTGGAAGTAGAATCCAATGTGTTAGCAATTGACAGACTTAGGAAAAAAGTTGACAGAGATAGAGGGAGGGGGAGATCTGAGGGCTCAACCTCTGGTTCTTTTTCATCTCACCCTCAAGTAGATGAATTTAAAAAGATGGTGAATTCCATGTCTGCAGAAATGGAGAAGATGAAATTCAAAGGGAAGCAAGGTTATAAGAATGTCCAAAATGCTGATAACAGAGCCAACTTCAAAAGACAAAACAATGCCCCTCAGATACTCTCGAGAGAGCCTAGACACAGAGAGAGGGATGAAAGAAAAATCCAAATACATCTCCAAAATAACCTAATTGCTGATGAAGAGGGGGAAGAAGAAGAGCTTGACCCTGAAATTCATTGCATTGGAGACACCTCCCCTTCTTCCCATTTAACTCAATCTGCATATGAGGAGTCCCTTATAGATAGTCAAATAAATGAGTTGATTAAGGGGGAGAAGGAAAATAGTGGTCCCAGCAAATACAACCTCCGGTCTAAGAAGAAAGAAGGGAATTCTGACATCCCTGATCCAGCTCCCAAAGTAGAGAAGCCTGCCAAAGATGCAGGAAACAAAAGTAAAGAAAAGAAAGCTTAGAACCCCTCACCGATACCCAAAGACCCTGTCCCAGAAATGAGAGAAGTTCTGAAGCCCATTTCCTCTTTTAGTTTTGAGCATGAAATTCAAAAGATCAGAATCCCTATGCCCCTTTCATAGCTAGTCAAGCAAGAAGACTTCAAAATATCCCTCTCTAAGATGTTGCAGCCTGAGCCATCCTGCCATTCCATAGACTTAGTGAATCTCCAAGATGAAAAACCAACAATAATATTAGGTCCTATGGTAGAATACAGAGGTGATTCATCCCCTCCTTTCTACACATAACTGAACATAGATGATAAGGTGTTGCATAACTGTTTGATGGACTCTGGGGCGTCTCATAACCTCATGACCAAAACTGTCATGGAAGAGATTGGATTAGAAATCAAAAATTCTTATCATGATTTATATTTGTTTGAGTCTAGGAGAGTGCAATGTCTCGAGGTCATCAAATATCTAGTCGTAACCTTGTTTCAGATTCCCATGAAAAGTGTGGTCATGGATATTGTGGTGGCTAATGTTCCTCCCAAGTTTGACATGCTGTTGTCAATATCTTGGATAAAAATACTCACAGGAATGTTGCAGATGGACCTCACATATGCTACCATTCCAATATTCGGAGGGGAGCATAGGAGACTGTACAGAGAAGCTCAGTTGGCCTACATTTCAGTGATGAAGCAGACCCCACCAATCATCCTATATTTTCCTTTGATAATGATTTAGGATCCATCTTATTGCATCTCACCGATGCCTCTGAAGCTCCTCTTGAAATCAGAAAGCAACCCATTTATTTTTGTGAAATATCTCCCCCAACTACTTCTGTGTGGAAAATGTTCTTTGACAAAGCCTCTTCTAGGGAAGGTGCTGGCGCTGGAGTGGTTTTTGTGTCACCTTGTCAAGAAACCATATCCTTGTCATACAAGTTAGAGTTTGAAACTACCAATAATGTGGCAGAATATGAAGCTCTTGTTTTAGGTTTGAGGGCTGCAAAAGATATGGGAATTGAAGAAGTATGAGTGTTTGGAGATGCTGAGTTGATTGTCCAACATATCAGAAAGGCTTATCAAGCCAAACACCCTCAGCTCAAAAGTTATAGAAATGAAGTGTGGGACCTGATTGACAGCGTTTTCTTGGATTTCAACATTTCATCTGTTCCCAGAGAAGAAAATATCATGGTCGATTCTCTAGCCGTCTCAGCAAGCCAGTTCAGGATCCCACTGCCACCCAATCTCAGGTATGATGTTGAGATTAGATATAGGCCCTCTGTACCCGATAACATCAAGAATTGGAAAGTGTTCGAGGATGATCTTGAAATCAAAAGATTTCTTGAATCGGTTGACAATTTCTCTGCATTACACATTGATCAGGATCATGATTCCAAGGGTAACCCTCCCCCTGAAGTATTTTTGAATAAAATTTCTAATCACCATATTGTTTAGTTGCCTAAAAATCACATTCTGAAGGGACTAGTTCCTTTGGAAACATTGCTCGATGGGAACGATGTGGCGGTAAAAGGTAAGGTTCCAAATGAGGGTACTGATGTAGTTGAGTGTAATATTGGCACAGAGGGTAACCCAAATTTTGTCAAGCTGTCAAGCAGCTTGTCAAAGGAGTAGAGGTCCGAGTATGTTGAGTTATTAAAAGAATTCACTGATGTGTTTTCCTAGACCTATGAAGACCTCAAAATGTATGACACTAGCGTTATTGAGCATAAGATCCCATTGAAGGAGGAGGCCAGGCCGTTTAGACAAACATTAAGGAAAATAAATCCTATGCTGTTGCCTATTATGGAGAAGGAGGTAAAGAAGCTACTGGACACCCAAATCATTGTCCCTTTGAGATATTTTGAATGGGTAGACAACCTGGTCCCGATGAGAAAGAAAAATGGAGAAATCAGACTGTGTGTTGATTTCAAAAATCTAAACAGAAGCTCTAAGAAAGACAATTAACCTTTTCTAAAGATGGAACACATATTGTAGAGGGTGACATGTGCATCCAGGATCTCCATTATTGATGGATTTTCTAGCTACAATCAGATATCTGTCCCGCCTGAAGACAGAGAAAAGACAACCTTTACCACTCCTTGGGGTACATTCATGTATGCCAAAATTTCCTTTGGATTGATGAACACGGAAGCTACCTTCTAGAGAGCCATGGAGATCACCTTCATTGGAGAAAGATATAAATTCATGGTCATTTATCTGGATGACATAACAGTCTTCTCCAAATCTGATAAAGAACATCACCAACATCTGAGGAGAGTTTTCTCAAAATGCAGAAGGTTTGGTCTCTCCCTAAATCCCAAGAAGTCTTTATTTGCCATGCAGGAAGGAAAATTGTTGGGATACATTGTATCAGTTGAAGGGGTCAGGATTGATTCAAGTAGGGTAGAAGCTATTCAAGCCTTATCACTTCCCATATCCAAGAAAGAAATTCAGTCCTTCCTGGGCAAAATTAATTTCTTAAGAAGGTTTGTTTCAAATTTTGCTAAGTTGGTGAAGTATATCACAACCATGCTCGGGAAGGGGAATGAAGTAAAATGGATTGATGAGCCTAGAGAATCCTTCAACTGAATCAAAAAGGAATTAACCAAGGCACCTGTACTAATCAGTCCTGATTATTCCAAGGATTTTCTGATTTTTTCCTTTGCTTCTTTTGATACGGTGGCAACTGTTTTATTGCAGAAGAATGCTGAAGGGATTGAACAACCTATTTCCTTTTTCAGAAGAGCATTGAGGGATGCAGAGATCAGATATGACATCATGGAGAAGCAAGCCTATGCCTTGGTGAAGGCTCTCAAATCTTTTAGAGTCTATGTTTTTCATTCAAAATTCAGTGCGTACGTCCCTTCAGCCTCTGTGAAGGAAATTCTCATTCAGCTTGACATAGACAGAAGAAGGAGCAAGTGGATTGCAAAAATCCTTGAATTTGATCTGGAATTAAAACCCACCAAGCTAGTTACAGGCCAAGGTTTAGCCAAGTTGTTGGCTGAATCTAATTACAAATATTTGGGGGTTAACTTCATCCACACTTGCTCAGAAAATCAACAAGCTGAGTTATCTGGCAAATTTTTTTGGGATAGCCCTCCATTAGCAGAATGTGCCTGGTATAAAGACATTATTTATTTTCTATAAGAGTTAAGACCCCTCGATGGTATAGGAAGGAGAAAGGCAAGAGCTTTAAAGCTCAAAGAAGTTAGATATTTCCTTGTTGACCAGGTCTTGTACTGGAAGGACCCTCTATGAGTGCTCTTAAGATGTTTGGACCCATAGGATTCCCAAAAGATTATATTTGATTTCCACGAAAACCTATGTGGGGGGCACCATTTATGGAAAACCACATCCTACAAAATTATCAGGGATGGGTATTACTGCCCCACCTTATTCACTGATGTTTGTGCAAAAGTCAGGGCTTGTGTCAAATGTCATAAATTCTCTGGGAAGCAGCAACTCAAGTCTCTGCCATTGCAACCTGTACTAGCTTCAAGACTCTTTCAACAGTGGGGCCTAGACTTTATTGGGGAAATTCATTATCCTTCAAGTGGTCAACACTAATGGATTTTAACTGCAACATATTATTTTACCAAATGGATAGAAGCTATCCCCACAAGGAGTGCTTCTCACAAAGTGGTCATTGGTTTTCTGGAAGATATTATAGCAAGGTTTGGTTGCTCGAATAGAATTGTTACTAATAATTCTTCATCCTTAAGGGATGAACCATTGATCAAGTTTTGTGAGCAGTTCAGGATTGCATTGATTCACTCTACCCCCTACTATCCCCAAGGCAATGGATTGGCAGAGTCCTTTAACAAAAGCCTGATAAAGATCATCAAAAGACTGTTAGAGGACAACAAGAAAACATGGGATTCAAAGCTTAAATTTTCTCTGTGGGATGATAGAGTGATAAAAAAAATGTCCCTAGCCATCTCTCCTTTCCAATTAGTGTATGGGAATGAAGCAATTTTTCCCTCCCAGCTCACCCTGCCTGTAGCGAAATTCCTTCAAGATTGCCAAGAAGAGCCTGATAACATGATCAGAAGAATTAATCAGTTGGTGAAAGTGCAGAAGAGTAGAGAGAAATTGATGGATAGAGCACATGACCGTCAGCAGAAGATCAAGAATGCCTTTGACAGGAAAGGAATTAAAGAGGATCTCCAGTCGGGGGATCTAGTACTCAAGTGGGATGCGTCCAGACAGGACAAGGGAAATCATGGGAAATTTGAAGCCCTTTGGATCGACCCCTTCCAAATATCTGAGAGGTTCCCAAATAACACTTACAAGTTGCAGGATTTGGAGGGAGATGAATTTTTTGGTGGCCCAATAAATGGGCACTTCTTGATTTTTTTTTTGTCTAAAGCCGCTGTCGGTGTCCCACTATTGTAAATACCATTCGTATTTTGTGTTATTCTATTTTGTTTTTTTATACAAGACTCCACAACCCAACACTAAGGAGCTAAAGCCACACAATGAGTTCTTAGAGCCTCGCAGGGAGGACTCTATCCGCCATGGAGCCTAATGTTAGCACATAAACTTGTCCAAACCTTGAGGGTCTATGGTTTTTACCTAAGTCTATAATTTTTCCTATACCCCCCTCCTTTTGCAGACCTGATTGTGATTTTCCTCTCAACTTGTAGTTTTCCCTTTGTTTTCCCTCATCCAGTTGATCAACCTAATTTCCTTGATAGATCACCTGAGAATTATTGATCCTAAGCCTTTCTATTTCCCTAAAGTCGATCACCTATTTTTACCTCTGTCGCCGATCCTCTTATTTTTCCTGAGCTCCCAACCGGTCATCCAAGCGATCGTTCACAAGCCACACCAAGCGCAACATTCAGAGTGGTCAAATATGGATTCAAATCAAGCGAGCGAGCAATATTGGTGTTCAACGAAGGAGATCCATTTGACAGATCAGATCAAAGGTCATCAGGTAATTGGAGCCTTACAATTGCACGAAGTATAGAAGTCAAAGGTCTGAAATCGCTAGGCCCATCCTGTCCATTGATATTAGGAAGGGCACATGGCACAAGATTAGTGTTTCACTCACTCATAATATGGAATAGTCAAGGGGCAGAGTCTTGAGGACTTGCAAAGTGCAAAGCCGCGAAATAGCCTAAGACGTCCATTCCAGTAGGATGCGTGGCGCCATATCCGAGCTGCAGAGAAAGTCTTTTCAGGAAGGTTGACGTGAGAAATGCCGATATCCAAAGTCTCGAAATTCCAATATGATCTGGGTCGTCCAATCAAAGGGGATGCATGGCACCCAATTTGAGGGATCACGATTTTGTGACTTAGGGATCTGAGCATGGAGAGTAGCAAGAGTTTGTGAAACATGAAATTGTGACGTGCCTAAAGACTAGGCCCACGCTCACAAAGCATGATAATATGGAAGGTGGGGCCAAAGAAAGGTAAGTTCCTGATCAGGCGATGAGTGGCCAAAGATGTTCGAGGAGATGATCATGTCCGTCGATTCCGAATCAAGCCCAACCATTGATTCAAAGGAGTCGTTTTGTGACTCCGAGCATCAGAATATTGGGAGTCACGGGAGGTGAAAAATCTCGATATGCGAAATCCCAAAATTTCATTCGGATAAGCATGAGGTCACAACCTAAGGTCACATGGGGCGATGAAAGAAATATGCACAAAGGATCGAAGGTCACAGAGAAAAGATCTGCATGACCTCAAGGTACCAGAGTTAACTCAAAGGAATTATGGGCACTGCCTTGAATATTTATGGATGTCAGATTCCGTCCCAAGCCCGATGCAGGTAATTAATGAAAATGGGGAGGGTGGTTGAAACCTCGTTTCACCACATAAATGGAAAGTATGGAAGAGACAGAAAAATAAGGCAGATTGTCAGCTGAAAGTATCATGTCATGGATTTGTTGGTAAAGCCTATACCTATTCGATCTTGCGTCTGACAGAGGGATGCAAGTGCATCCTAACAGAAGAAGAAGCAGATGCCAAGCCTTGAATACAGTGACCAGAGGGCGCTTCTGTAGGGAGAAAGTTGATTTGAGTATATATACTCAGTTGTTATATTTTGTAAGGGTCGATGGTAGAGCAAAGCTCCCATATTGTAAATTTTTAATGAAGCTTCTGGTTTTCTGGTCACATATTGTAGTCTGAGACTTCTTGTTTAATAACACTCAGCTTTCTTACTCCATCTTATCTTCCTCTGTTACTGAGAGATTTCATGTATGTTTGATTCACATGAATTGTTGTGACTGTATTATGTTGAATGTTCAGATGTAATGCTATCATGATTTCTTTCAGTGTCCTGAAAATTCGAATCCAAGAGAACCTTGTGTTCAAGTTCTTCTTCTTTGGGCTGTTGAAAGATCTAATGTCCTCAGTAGACCTCTACACTTTCTTACTGAAGTCTTCCTCCTACTCACCCTTAGTACAACTTACTAATTGAAGTTATACCAAGACCTCACCTGCTCGCGCATATCAGTCTGATTTTCTGAGTTAAGATGATATTTTCTTGAGATTGCACCCATTTGACCCTTTTATAACCAACCCGTGACATAAAAATCTAATGGGTATTGGGCTTGCCTTTCCTGCAATCTGAGGGACGACTTCCGGTGGTCACACATACTTAGCCAATTTCTCTATTTGTTTGAGCCTTTGCAAATATATGGAAGCTTTGGATTTATTGAAGGATTCAATTTGTTATGAATTTTTACCCCACCAATTCTCAAATCACATATTATTTTACTTATTTTTTTGAATTTTAGAGATGAAATTTGAATCAGAACCAATTTCTTAATCAAACCCTCTTTTTCTCATTTGAACTCTATTTTGACCTCATTCCTATATCAACTCTAATTTTTGGTTGGTACCTTCTATCCATTTGAATTCACATTTTATTGTTGATGTGTTGGGACTATTAGTATATTTAGACACTCAAGAGTTAGTTAAGTTCAACTTGATCTAATTGGTCTTTAGGTAAAAGTGTGTTTCTTTAGTATGCATTAGTATGCATTTGTTGTTATGTAATCTAATGGCCATGATATGTTCTAGACATAGAGTGATCCGATGAATCATATTCTCCTCAATCTTAATGTCTACATTGATGCATGTCTTAACATCCAATTGGTCTATGATATCTATTTAAAGAGTATAAGGGGTCATTTGCTGATGATCGTTTGTGAGGAACTCTCTTGTAAACTATTTTTCTTTTTCATTAAGATATTGCCTCAAGTGGCTACATTGTTTGGGGCCATGGAATGGTTCTCTTTTTGAGGGTTTTAACCACATAAAAACACCAGTGTATTGATCTTTGATCTGGTTGTGTGAGTGGTTATTGAAAGTGTTCGTTTTGTGTGAGAATGCTTTTTTTATTCGAATATGGTATTGGAACCTGTTTGAAGACCCACTCGCATTGTTGATCGATATATTGAACTTGTGTTGCCACATTTATGGGTTTTTATCTTTCTATGCATTTATATGCCGAAAGCATTGTTCCATTACGTTCATAGCACTTCATTTGGTTGGAAATGATTTTTTTTTCACTCGAATAGGTTTATGTTTTCCCAAGATACCACCATTTTTGTCAGATCCAAAGGTATAAACATGAAATACATCATTTAATTTTTTTTAATAGAGTTAATATTTTTGTTTTTCTATTTTATTCCTAGTTTTATACCCTTTTTGGTTTGCATATGATCTTTTTTATGTTCTCTCTGTGATCTCGAGAAATCAGAAACAAAGAAGGAAGTGTTTCTTTTTTTTTCATATGCTCTTTTCTCCGTGATTTATGCGAGCTTAAAAAATCGGAAGTAGAGAGAAAACTTGCATTTTTTGCGTAAGATAACCGAGATTTAACCCCATTATTGTTGAGATTCATAATTTTTTTTCTTCTAAATTTTGTTTGTGTTTGTGTGCAGTCGTGTTGAATTTTTTTGTACGCAAAAAGAAAGGTTTTTGGAGTAAGCACACACTTCGAGGAAAATAGTTAAAAAAGGCCCCCCTCCTCCATTAAAATTGTTATATATTTTTCACTAGTTCACTTGGTTGAAAGTTGCTTTATTTAATAAGAGGTCTTGAGTTCACGTCTCTATTTTTTAAGTTAATTTTTGAAAAGTTCATAGTTCACACACACTTGAGTTATCTCATAACTTCATTGCAAAGTACATTTCACTTAAATTATAAAAGTGAATCACTATAAATCGACTTTAATATTTTTTTTTATTTACTTATTGCATGCAACTTTAATTTATAAAGTAACTTCATTGTAAAAGTGTCATTGTTTTTCACTTATCCTATAAAAGTGGACCACTTCATAAGTAACTTATTTGTAAAAGTGAGCTTATAGGTAAAGTTAGAGAAGGAAGAGAGTTTTTTATTTTTATTTTTTATTTTATTTTTAAACAACCACCTCATTGTGCATTTATCACAACGTGGACAAATTCTACTTGAGACATAGTGCTTTGATGATCGTTTATTCCTTTTTTTAAAAGGGCATAACTTTCACATCTGAAGTTTGTTTTCAGTGTTGTTTTTTTAAACAACCTATTTTTTAAAGAGCTTTCCATCCAGACAATCAATTTAATATTTCGAATCCATACTATCTACATATTTTTATATGGTTTCTCCAAGAGATATTTTTCTTACTAGTACCAACTACTTCTCATGGAAATTCCATATGGAGGATGTATTAAGAAGTAAAGCATTGTACCAGATAACCTTGGGAAAACAACAAGCCCCCACTGATGCTGGAAATAAATCCAAATGTGATAATAAAATTGACAAAGCACATGGACTCATTGGAATGCCCATATCTCCTAATTTATGGATTCACCTTCTAGGAATTGATGATCCAAATGAATCCCGGGCTAAGCTAGAAGCCATATTTGGTAAACATTATGTGATTCAATCCCACTAGATTGAAAATTAGTTAATAAATATAAATCCAAATGTTTTCTGGTGCATTGAATATTATTTATCTAAGTTCAAAACACTTCATGTTTTTACTTCAAGATTGTAAAATAGATTTGAAGGATGAATTATGCATACATGTTATTCTTTCTAAGCTTGGTAGTGCATATTATATCTTTGTATCTACCTTTTATGCCACCAGAGAAGCTCTAGGGGTGCTTACCAAGATCCTACTCTCGAGTCTTTTTGTGATTATCTAATTAGAGAGAAATATAATATCTTACAACTTGGAGTGATCAACACTATATGTATATCTAAAAAATCATTAGTGGCATAGTAGAAAGACAAAACCAAACATCCAAAGAAGCAACGTCCTCATAACAACAATAAGCAAAACAATGGTCCTAAACCCTGTTAGCCAACTTCTACTCTCAATGGTGACAAAGGACCAAAAATAAAAAGTAATAAGATTGACATGAAGTGCAACTTTTGTGGGAAAAATGGTCATCTTGAATTTAAATGTTTTAAAATGATGGAATCCTTAGAAGTAGCGAAAAATAAGAACAACATCAATCTTGATTCTTTTTCTTCTACCTTTTATTCTCATGGACATAAATGCACTTTTTTTATGGTTTCTCTTTCAATGCAACATCTACTTATTATTTTGATGATTGGCTTATTGATTCTGGAGCATCTTATCATACGGAAAAGGATAAATCCATTTTTTTTTCTCTTTGTGATTGCAACACCAAACAATTTTTCTTTGGTGATGATAAATCTCTTAGTGTTGTGAGGTATAAAATAGTCCAGGTAGATAATGGTATTTTCAAGGATTTTTTGTGCGTTCCAAGTATTTCCTACAACCTTATATCAATATATTAGATCAATCATTCAGGTAAAGATAAAACCATAGACTTTTCACCTCACCAAATTGTCATAGCAACTGGAATTGTTGATGATATTACTAGGTTGTACAAATTTGACAACTTTGGGTCATCATCTTTTCCATTAGTTTTTGTTGCTCATAGCAATGACTTGAACAAAATTTGTTATGAGTGGTTTGGTCATCTAAACTATCACTCATTGCTTCAATTATGTAGTCAAAATATGGTGACTGGTATTCCTCTTTTTTTGTGATGATTGTGTTATTGAAAAACATCATTGAGAAAATTTTGACAAACGTGCCTCTTGGCATACCTCGGCCCCTTTGCAACTTGTTCATAGTGATTTTTGTGGCCCTCTTTCTTTTCCTTATTTCTTTGGGTGCAAGTACTTATTAAATTTCATTGATGACTTCTCCAGATGCACTTGGGTTTACTTCCTAAAACTAAAGAGTGAAGTTTTTGACATGCTTTTGGCCTACAAGGCCCTTGTAGAAAAACAATATAGACATCAAATCCAAAGATTAAGCAGATATAATTAAGGTGAATACATGAACAAAAAATTTACAAGTTACTACAGTACACAACATTCAAATGAAATATACTATTCCATATACACCACAACAAAATGGAGTTGCGAAGAGAAATAATCACACATTAAAATAAATGTATAACTATGTGATCCAATATAAGGGATCAAGCCTTCATTATTGGACAAAATCCATAAACAATGCAAATTAAATAGTAAATCACACTAAAAGGATTTAAAAAATATAGCACCAAAATAAGCATGGACTAAAATTAATCCAGATGTAAGCCACTTTTGTGTATTTGGTAGTATAGCATGGGATCCCATTCCTGACGAGAAAATGAAAGAATTACAACATAAAAGTGAGAAGTGCATTTTTGTTGTATGTTCTAAACTTTTCAAAGGTTGCCGACTTCTTCAACCTCATTCTTATGACATAGTTATTAGAAGAGATGTTAAAATTGATGAATTGTTTTTCCTACAATCTTAATTCAATGTTTGTGCCATCTTTTGTTCTTATTTTGGTTTCTTCTTCATATGATGACAATGAAGATGAAAATACACCTCCACCTACTCACCTTTCTCTAGATGAGTCCATTGAACATGAAACTGCACTAGCATCACCGCTTCCTTGATGGGTTTGTTCAACATTAGAAGAAACTAGTGATTTTTTTGGTGATCCTATAGATCAACGTTAGACACGTTCATAGTTCTAGTGAGTCTCCTCTCTTTTGGTTCGAGCGCGGATTCCAGTTGGCTAGTGCCATGAACAGAGTTTGCTTAGGGGGGCTCTCTAGGCCTCCTTCCGGGATGACTTCCTCCACGTATGCCATTGGAGGCGTGCGTGGTCTGTTTCTTCTCCTCTTAGTTGCCATTTCTATGGCTTTCTCAAAGTTCTCCTTTCTCTTGCGCCGTGACTCCACCGTGTACCAGGAAGCTCCCCTTCGTGGCTTCCCTCTCGCTCGGGGCATGGTGGGGGTCCGGTGAATTGCCTGGGTGATTTCTCGAAAGGTCGTTCCGCTCCTGAGTGTTGGCGAGGTCGCTGGGTGCTGCCACTATTCCAGAGAAACGGGGAGAGGCTGTTGCAATTCTGCTGCTCCAGTGGAGCGGAGGCTGCCAGGAGCGACTGTCTCTTTGTTCTGTCGGCTTGGACAATGAGAGATAGTGCTAAAATGATCGTCATAGACATTAAATTCTGTTGGATAGTGCGCTAATGGCGGGTACCCTTCCCTTGCACGAGGGGCCTCGTCGTTTGAATGCGCCTGCTCATGCCCATGGTGAGTTATGGTCGGAGGTGATGTGGGTCGGTGGATGCATTAATGCTGCATCCCGGCTCGATTCTGCGTGGCACCATTGCATCCCATGTCACCCCATCCGGGGATACTCAACTACATACTTAGTGACATACTCATTTTTCCATTTTTCCTACAAATTGGAGGACTGCTATTTATAACATGTCTATTTATAGTAGGTCTATTTTTAGCCAATGGATTCCTATATGTAATACCGTGAGAAAATACCATGGGTTTCCAAACCCATGGGCTCATAAACCACCATTAGGAAAATTCCTATATTTTGGCTACCATTAGGCCAATTCCTATTTTTTAGCCACCATTATGCAAATTCCTATTTTTTAGCTACCATTAGGCCAATTCCTATTTTTTAGCCACCATTAGGAAAATTCCTATTTCCTTAATTTTAGGAGATATTCATGGCTATAGAGCTCAGTTTATTAAGAATATTAACCTCTTAGGGAAGTGTGCATTACCCATCTAATACTTGGAGTTAAATCACTTCACTTATTTAGTGACTTTCCATAATTAGCAAATTCTCACTCAGTTAGGACTTTAGTTCCATTCTTGGACTCTAGTCTTATTCTAGGAGATTTTTCTATTATGGAACTCATGTTGACTTCATGTATAGTTCTCACTAAGTTCACACCTATATTCTTACCTTTTATTATTATTAACAACTTTTGACTTTAGTTAATTGTTGCTATTGGGAGAAGTTACTTTTTTAATTGAGCATGCACATGGAAATCCCAACCTAGTGCGTATTAATCCTCACGTGGAGAGTCCTATATATTGTACTCATTATCAAGGATTAATGCAATGTGATTAGATTTGGTTTGTTTGTCTCTTATGTGTGAAGATTGATTCTATTTTTCTCTCTCCTCTCTCTCTTTTGCAATTAGCTAGTGTAGTATTTCCTTCTCACAATTAGGTCTTGGATTGTGGTTTAATCCTACATGGTATCAGAGTCATTATTGTGAGGGAGTATTCACTTTTATTGTAGGTTTATAGATAATATTGGACATACCATAGAGAACTATGGATCAACCATCGTCTTCAGTGATCTTGACAACCTTCAACTACTTTGAGTGGAAGCCCAAGATAGAGCTTCTACTTCGAAGCAAGAGTTTGTATAGGATCACCATGGGGATTGAGTTCGATCCTACTTCAACCATAGAGAAATCAAAATAGTTCAACATAATGGATGAATCCTATGAGATATTATTATTCAAAATCTCTCTAGATCTCCTCTTTCATGTCGATACTTTCAATACTGCCAACGATTTTTGGACAAAGTCGAAGGATTTGCTAGGAAAGCAAGACAATCTAAGAGGTCATCAGCTAGAGAATGATATACATGGATTGAATCCAAGAGATTTTGAGACTCTACAAGACTACTTCTGTATGTTGAAAACTTTTCTTTCTCATTTTAAGGCTTGTGGAATTGATAAGAAAGATGAACAATTAATCTTTTCAATTATAACAAAACTAGGACTAGAGTATTCTGTCTACACTTCTTCTTTTCATACTAGTAGGTTAGATATGGGGTCTACATGGAAGATTCCATCACCAGATGATTTCATGGAGTCACTTATCCATGAGAAAACAAAGCTCATCCAAATAGGGGCACTTAAGAATTCCAATCCCCACGCGCTTACAACTCAAGGAAGTTCAAATATTGAATAAGAAGAGGAACAAGGGTAAGAAGGACCAAGAGAATAAGAAGGAAGGTAAACAAAAGTCCACATATGAGAGTTCGAGTTCCAAGGCATCAAAAGGAAATAAGGAGAAGATAAAGTGTTCCTATTGTAACAAGGGGTTCCATCCTGATAGATCTTGCATGAAAAAAACCATAGATCTCATGGCACAAACACTTGAGCAACATCGACTCAAGGATTGTATTCCAGATAATGCAAGGAAAAATCCATCATGAGAAAGAGGTAATGGTCATGCATTAGTTGCTATTTCATATTTTCCTAATGCTTGGATGTTTGATTTAGGGGATACCCATCACATGGCCTCTTCAGATATAATTTTCTCATACTTGGGGACTTGTTCCAGACCACCGATCTCCATGGGAGATGATTCTACAGTAGAGGTGTGCGGTAGGGTTAGAGTTTATCTAGACCATGGATGCTTTTAGGATGTACTTCATGTTATGAAGATTTCAGTGAATCTTCTCTCCATCTATAAAATCACTCATTCAGGTTCAGGGAAGATGGTGGAGTTCACTTTGGACTCAATTATTATTTCCGACTTATCAGATGGTTAAAAAATTGTCTCACTAACTCATAAATCTAATTATTTATCACTTCTAACACATGCTAATGAAGAGTCTAGGTTGTGGCATGAGAGGTTTGGGCATCTAAATTTTAAATATTTAGATCATCTTAGTAAGGGTGGAATGGCAGATGGATTACCCCACATTCAATACACAGATGGAGTGTGACAGGGTTTCATACTAGGAAAACATCTTGAGGAGAAGTTCAACATAGGTGAAGCATGGAGGGAACCATCAATTCTAGAGTTGGTTCACAGTGATATTATAGGTCCTTTCCCATACCCATCGATACGTAAATATAAGTATGTTCTTACTTTCATTGATGATTTTTCAAGATATACATGGGTCTACTTTCTCAAATTAAAATCTGAGGTCTTTGAGTGTCTTAAATATTTCAAGCATCTAGTTGAGAAGAAAACATGGAAGAGGATTAAGAAGCTTCGTACATAAAAGAATGGGGTAGTAGAGAGAAAGAATAGGACATTGAAAGAGATGGTCAACTGTATGTTGTAGGCTAGATCACTACCTCCAAAGTTATGGAATGAAGATATCAATTGTGCAACCTACATTCAGAATATATTTGCTCATAAATCTGTCAAGGGATTCACTCCATATGAGGCTTGGTGGGGGAAGAAACCGAAAGTCACTCACTTCATAATTTTCGATTCCCATGCATGGTCTAGGATCCCTTCCGATAGGAGGAAAGATATGGAATATTATAGTAAGGAGTGTAGTTTTGTTGGATATCCAGAGGGAGTGAAGGGATACATGTTATTATGTACTACTTCATATACACTATGCATTCAAATGAGTGTTAAGCTTGAAGAGGGTCCTTCACAAGTACTTCTGGAGTAGTCTGCACTTCCATCAAGATGTCTCATTCCAAGTATGCCAACGATCTATTTGATAGGTTTTAGATGACATATTGCAAGTCATCTCCAACACCCTTTCAGTCAAGGGTTAGACTAGAGGATGCTGGTGCATCACCTTTGGTTGATTGTACTAGATAACAATAGTCGGTGGGGAGTATTCTCTACCTTACAAACTTTTGACCAAACATCTCTTATGCAATTAGATTTTTTCTAGGTGTATGTAGGAGCATCATGATATTTTTTGGAAGGAATCAGATAGGATTCTCAGATATGTCAATGGGACTATCGGTTTTGGTATACACTATGCAACATGATCTTCCTTGGATCTTGTTGGTTACACAGACTCAGATTGGGCAGGTGATAGCATTGATCACAAATCCACTTCAGGATATGTCCTCTACCTTGGATCAAGAAATATCTATTGGTCAAGTAAGAAGCAATCAACAATTTCTTTATCAGCAACAAAGGTAGAGTACATGTTTGCAGTGAATGTTACTACTTAGACTATTTGGTTGGAACACTTTCTTAAAGAGTTGGGAGTTCATTTTCATCGTCCAATAGTTATATGGTGTGATAATCAGATTACTTTCAAGTTGTGCAGAGAACTAGTTCATAGGAAACGAACCAAGCACATTGAGGTTCATATGCACTTTATTTGAGGACATATTCAGGATGGAGTCATTGATATGCAATTTTGTCCATATTCAGAGTAGGTGACATACATATTCACAAAGCTTTTCACCGAACAAAAGTTTGTGCCATTGAGGGACATTATAAGAGTGAGGGATACATCATCTTAGCAACTAAACATGTTAGCATTCTTTTCTTGTTAGGAGCATATTTTGAGGGGGGGGGGGGGGNGTTGTTCCCACTGGATTTTCCCTCTTTACCTCACTTTTGTTCAATTTTTATGCATATATACTTGTACATGAGTACCTAACATGGATTCATATTTTCGGGACTCATCATTGTGCACACCTTGGTTGTGTTTCAGGGGGGGTGTTGTGGTACATGCTTAACTACATACTTAGTGACATACTCATTTTTTTCCATTTTTCCTACTATTTAGGAGGACTATTATTTATAACATGTCTATTTATAGCAGGTCTATTTTTAGCCGAGGGATTCCTATATGTAATACCATGGGAAAATACCATGGGTTTCCAAAACCATGGGCTCATAAACCACCATTAGGAAAATTCCTATTTTTTAGCTACCATTAGGCCAATTCCTATTTTTTAGCCACCATTAGACAAATTCATATTTTTTAGGAGATAATTTCTATTTCCTTAATTTTAGGGGATATTTCTTATTTCATGGCTATAGAGTGCACTTTAGTAAGAGTATTAGCCTCCTACAAAAGTGTGCATTACCCATCTAATACTTGGAGTTGACTCACTTCACTTATTTAGTGACTTTCCATAAGTAGAAAATTCTCACTCAGTTAGGACTTCAGTTCCATTCTTGGACTCTAATATTATTCTAGAATATTTTTTCTATTATGGAATCCATGTTGACTTCATGTAGAGTTCTCACTAAGGTCACACCTATATTTTTGACCTTTTCTTATTATTAGCAACTTTCGACTTTATTTAATTGTTGTTATTGGGAGAATTTACTTTTTTACTTGAGCATTCACATGGAAATACCAACCTAGTGCACATTACTCCTCATATGGAGAGTCCTATATATTGTACTCATTATCAAGGATTAATAAAGTGTGATTAGATTTGGTTTCTTAGTCTCTTATCTGTGAAGATTGATTCTATTTTTCTCTCTCCTCTCTCTCTCTCTCTCTTGCAATTAGCGAGTGTAGATTTCCTTCTTAATCTCTTAGTGTAGTATTGAAATTTTCTCACCACACAGTTAGGGAACACAGTTCTCATACAAATCCAAATGTATATTGCATTGATCCATAAGCAAAGGGATTATATCTCACAAACTTCATCAACATTGATCCTCTACGAAACTGTATTTAATCTCAACAATATTTTTTTATGATTGATTATATGATCTTGTTCTCAATGTATCCTACACACAAGTAACTAGGTGACAATGCAATGATAAACATGCCTTTAATTTTTATCTCATTGGTTGTTAATCACCAAATAGGCATACAAGGCATGCCATTTCCTCCATGTAGGAATATGTAGAAAAGAATGTTGTTAATTGGTTCAATGTTTTGGTTCCTTTATTGTGCATGGATGGTTACAATCATTTTTTTTATTTTATTTTCACCAATGTCCAACTACAATGAATCTGCATTTCATGAATTTAGTCAACCCTCAATCAAAATTTTGTTAACAGTTGTCTTCACTAGTCTTTTGCTTGGAAAATGAGGAAATGAGAGATTGGACACACTCTTGATATAAGTTGTGCCTACCACATTTTAAAGGTTGTTCATGAATACTGGATGAACCAACACTCTGATGATGACACCCCAACAACCGATATATTATACTCCTCAGTTTCACAAAGTAGGGAATGTTCCAACACATTGTTTTAGCTACTTACATGCCTCAACCAATCTTGTTAACATTCCAATGGAAGTATATTAAAGCTCCAACATGAATGAAGACAAACAACACTTCGTTATAAGGCAACGTTTATGAAGAATTGGACATTCATATGACCAAATCAAAACCAACAATGAGAGGTTTGAATACTCTTGAATTTTTACCAATGGAAGGAATGTTCTAAAGCTTCTTTCGATTCATTGTCTTCTAGGGAAATAATTCCTTATTGCAATCCAAAGGAAAACCAACCACAATTATAACATATCACTCTAGTATTAGAGATATCAATTCCAACAACAAATAGAAATAAAATGTTCCAATAGTTAAGAATAACTGAAAATCCTTGCTTATGAAGATATATTACCCACAAAGGGCAATACAACTCATATAACCATGCTTACTTTATTGGTGAGTAGTTTTACTTGTTATGTTGGCTACGACTAGTGATTACATTGATTGAAGGTTATTTCTCTTTCTATTGTCTAATTAAATAGAAAAGCTATCATCTAACAAGAGTTTCACATCAATTGGGTGTTTTTAGGAGGATATTCCACTCATGTTGATGAGATTAGAGAATTCGGCTCTCCTTTGGAAAACACCCATGCCACAAGAGGAATGTGTAGGACCAAAAAAGGGATGCGTATAGACTATTGGTTTCCCAATGACCTCTTAGAATATGAATGGATTCTTATTTACAAAATTACATGGATAAAAATGATCTCAACAACCACACTATTACAAATGTTGATCTTGTGGACACCATTAAATGAACAATTTGAGATATTTTTCATTTGGGATTAGAAATATGATGAGCTAGGATTGAATCCAACAAAAATATTATCACAATAATATGAAAAAGTATCATAACAATTCTTTAATCAAGCGAAACTATCATTTTACACTAACAATTTTATCAAGCCTAATGGTTGTATGTGATCATTCATGCCCACAACAAATAGAGATTACTGAATGAAAATTTAAAGTGCCCATAAATTCAAGCCAATATTAAACTCTTTAGTCAAAGGAACAATGATCATAATAATGGAAAGATGTATGTAAATGAATCATTAATTAATCAATGCTCAAAGAAAATCCCAGATAAGGTTGTAGCGAATGGTTTACCCAGTGATCCCAACAATTGGATTTTTGATGTTATGTTGATTTAAAAATAAATAGATTGAAATGTAGAGGTGTAATTACCACCATGAAAAACCTAGTATGAAGAGAAATGGAACACACAATTCATACAGAAACAATAGATATTTTACCCTAGAAACCCAAATAGGAAAACCAACTTCAAATGGTTGCTTAGTTTTCAGTTCAACAATCTTTGGTTACAATGCAACTCATGGATCTCTTTGCGTACTCCCCTCCTTGGAAAAAAGACTCTTTCAAAGTGAAATTAAAAGAATAAATAGGGAGATTTGGGGTAATGGGAATGCCAATAGGTCCGACATTTCATTTCCCAGTCCTCGGTCTTTTCTCTCCTTTTTTCATTTTCTGTTTTATTTAATTCTTGTTTTTCACTCTTTTGTCTCGTTTACTTTTTAACATTTGAATTTTCCTTTATGTTTTATATAAACTTAATTAATCACCAAATTACAATTTCAGGTACCGAGTCTTACAAAAATTAAGGTGTTGAAATTCATTTCAGATCACACATCCCCATTGAGAGGATTTTTGGTCCCCAAAATATTAGAGGAAACCAATCTAGATCAATGTGCCTTATGTTTGCTTCTCTGGAACATGGATCTAACTTTGGATCCTGGATATAGCTCTTAATATGGCCCCTGGCTATAACTCTGACTCTGGATCATTTCTATGACTATTGGATGTAGTTTCGACTACGGATATGGATCTAGTTCTTGGCTTAATTGTTCCAACAATACATAAGTATACTCATTGACTCTCGACTCTGAGAAATATCCAAATCCAAACTCTTTAACTATAATTCATTGACATCTTCATTGTGAAAGTATCTTGCATTCTTAGACTTGGAGATGGTATATCTCGACAACCAATGGAATCCACATTGAATTCTGGTATGTTTTTATTTAGTGAGATCCCAACAACTATGCCATTATGAAACAATTCCAAAAGAGTAAGTGTGGGTTACCTATTCTACTAGGATCAATTGCTTCCCACCATGGAAACAATTATCTACTATTGCACGTGCTTGCAAAAAAATCCATATTTGTAGAAATATCAATTGAATGATAATATTTTATGTGAAACACATTCCTCTTGAATTATCTAACCTACATTTACCACCAAGTTGTTCCAGTTGTTCACTCATGGGTAAGTTGGTTCATCTACTGGTGAGTCATTCTTCAACTACATTTCAATGAATGAAATGTTAGCCCATGTTTGATATCCTTCTCTACTCTCTCTCAGTCCATGTTCGACCTTTTGTGTTGCTACAACTCCTTGAACAACTTTCACTCCTTGGGTTGGAGATGCAGGGAACTCTCCATCCTATTTACTCTTCAGTCTCCACACTCTTCTCTTGTTTGTGCAGTTTCTTGGGTAAATCCTTCGATGAAGTCACCAACACTTTTCTTCTCAATATCCACTTATCTTGCAGCGGTGGAAAAATTTCTTGGTGTTTTTGTATGGACTATTTGACATAGTCATTTTCTCCATGTGTCGATGGATTCATTGTTGGTTTGAAAAATTCTTCTTGCTATTCTTATTTTGAAAAAAATCTAGCTTGTGGCATGTGTCTTTCTTCTCCCGGAAAGATTCCTCCAGATGGAATGTCTTCCCATAAAATAAACATACTTTGTCATACCAACAATTGACAACTCTATGTATTTTCTTGTTACAATAATGAAAAACAAGGGATGTTTTACCTCATCCATACCTCTTGATCTTTGTCTTCTTGTTTTTGTTGATCTTCTTTCCACTTCTTCTAAGTGTTAGTGTAGACTGATTATTTACACTTTCGTCATTGTTTCCCTTCTATAATGTTCCATAAGAAGGATGGAATGGGGGTGTGTTTCCCTCTTCCTTCATTATTTCTCTTTCTTCTAATGATAAGGCCAACTTTTCCATGTCTTTTGCCTTCACAAAATTGGTCTTCATGGTCATGGGATTTTTCCCTTTGTCATTAAACCCTAGGATTTCATGCTTGAACTTGGTGTAGATACAATGGGGCATATGATACATGTCTTCTCTTTCCTATCCCTTGTCCATTGTAGTCCATATGCCTTAATAATTTCAAGCCAATTCCCTTGGTATATTTTTCAACTTCACCAAAATACTCTTGAGAAATGTCTAAGAAAGGTGATATTACCAGAGTTATCTTAGTCATGATGATGGCCTTAGAAATGGAAATGGAGGGTGGATTTTCTTCCTTGGTCTCAAGGGAAATTGCTTGTATATTTTCCAATGCTTCTTCTTTCTTTTCCAACTCTTGGTGTAGTTAATCCATCATATGAGTGAGTCAATCCTCCTGCTAGCTATCCAGTTGGATGACCTTCTCTCCCAATTGCACAAGATGCATTATACTCTTGTCCCAATATTCCATAACCATACTGAGCGAGTCTTGGCATTAATAAAATCACTTATTTAGCAATAGAAACAATTTGGAAAAGGTCTCAACTTTATTTTCCAACTATGCCATCCTTCAGTCAAACATTTGTACCTTCACCTTAAAGTGCTTATTCTCTTCTTGAAGCTGCACATTGATGGCTTGTTGGTCTTCCAATCTTTCTCTATTTTCTTTACCCATGTTGATTTTACATTCTATTGAAAGTTCCAATAGATACATCATGGTCAAGAATTCAAATTATGTGATACCTTATGATCCATAAATGAGGGACTTATAGCCCACTCACTTCATCAACGTGGATTCTTTGCAAAAATGTGTTTACTCTCTACAATATATTTTCAATATTTATTATATGCTCTTCTTCTTGGTGTAGCCTAAACACAAGAAACCAAATAGTAATGTAATGACAATTAGGTCTCTGAGTTTTATCTTCTTGGTTGTTAGTCACCAAATAAACATACAAGGCATAGTTCTAYCTCCATGCAGGAATGGGTAGAAAAATGTTACTTTGTAATCAATTCGTTCAATGCTTGGGTTCCTTGTTTATGATGTCAAGGTAAATTACCAATCAACTATTGTGCACAAATGGATACAATAACCTTTTTTTTATTGTCACCATTGTCCAACCATAATGACTATATATTGCATGAAGTTAGTCAAGCCTCAATCAAAATGTCATCAACACTTGTCTTCACTAGTCTCTTTCCTAGAAAATAAGACAATGGGAGATTGGATATGCACTTTATCTAAGTTGTGTCTACCACAATGTTAAGTTTTTTCATGAATAATGGATGAACCAACACTCAAATAATGACACCCCAACAACCAATGTATTATACTCCTTAGTTTTACAAAGTGAGGAATGTTCCAACACATGGTTATAGCTACTCACATGACTCAACCAATAGTGTTTATAACCAATTCCTTAAAATTCCAATAGAAGTATAATAAAGCTCCATCATGGATGAAGACACACAGTGCTTTGTTATAAGGCAACGTTTCCCAATCATTGAACATTTATATAACCAAATCAAAACCATCGGTGAGATGTTTGAATACTCTTGAATTGTTACCATTGGAAGGAAAATTGCAAAGCTTCTTTGTATTAATTGTCTTATTGCAAAGGGAAGGAACACCTTATTGTAATCCAAATTCAGAAAAACAACAATTCTAATGGATTTCTCTAGTATTAACGATATCAATTCCCACAACAAATAAAATCAAAATGCTCCAACAATTAAGAAGAATTAAAATTCCATTATTCTAAAGCTATATTACCGATAAAGGAATAATACAAATTAGATAATAATGTTTACTTTATTAGTGAGAAATTGTAGTTGTTCTATTGGTTTAGGTTGGTGATTAAATTGGTTGAAGGTGATTTATCTTGCTATAGTCTAATTAAATAGAAGATCCGCCATCTAATAAGAGTTTCAGATTAATTGAGTGATTGTAGGAGGATATTCCACTCTTGTTGATGAGATTGGGGAACTCGACTCTCCTTTGGATAACACCCATGCCACAAGAGAGTAGGTTTTAAACCTTTGTAGTATAGCAATGCACATACAAATTATTTATAAAATGGAAAGAAAACAATATCAATCACCCATAGTACTTATAAATTTACCCTGTAAACCCTTAACTAGTAAAACCCACACAATGTTTAGAGACACACCTCTAACTCTCATTGTATTAAATTCACCATTACAATACAATATATAGAATAACACAACATCCAAAACCTTAATCTATTGAATTGGATTAGATTCCTTGACCAAAATTACATTACAATGGGCTGGAAAACCATTGGCCCAAAATCACCAAAAATAGACAAAAAAACAACCCAATTTTGTTTCTTGGGGGCTTCACCCATTAACCTACAAAAAAAAAGTTTTGAGCAACCCCCCCCTTTCTCCCATTCCAATGTACAGTACATGGTATAATAATGCACACATTATAACACATACCCAACAAAGATGGATGCGTACAACCAACAAAGGGATATGAATGAACAACTGGTTGCTCAAAAACCTCTTGGAATATAAATCGATTTTTATTTAAAAAATTAAAAGGCTAAGAAATAGCTCAACAACCATACTATTACAATCATTGATCTTGTGGACACCATTAAATGAAAATTTTGAGATATTTTTCTATTGGGAATAAAAATATGATGGGTTAGGCTTAACTCCAATGAAATTTATATCACAATAATATGAAAAATTATCATAACATTTTTTTAACAAAGCATAAATATCATTTTACACTAGCAATTTGATCAAACCAAATGGATGTAGGTGATCATTCATGCCCCCAAAAAATAGATATTAGTGAATGACAATTTAAATTCCCAACAAATTCAAGCCAATGTGCAATGCTTCAATTGAAGAACCAACAATCAAAGTATTGGAAAGATAGATGTAAAGGAATCATTAATTGACCAATTTGCTCAAAGAAAATAACAATAACGTTGTAGTAATGTTTGAAAAAACCACGGTGTTGCTGATGGATTGTCGGCGTTTCGGATCCATATCAGGATCCATCTTTAGGACAAGAAGCCTGGATTATAACTGAAGAGAGAATCTTCATATAAATGCTAAATGGAAATAGGAGAGCTTAAATGTCGGCTGGAAAGAACCCTAATTCTTAGGTAGTGAATGGTTTACCCAATGATCCCAACAATTGGATTTCAATGTTGTGTTGATTTAAAAAAAATGATTGCAATGTACAAGAGTAATTACCACCATGAATAACCTATCATGCAGAGAAATCAAACACACAATTCATATAGAGACAACAAAGATTTTACCCTTGAAACTGAAATGGGAAAACCAACTTTGAATGGTTTCTTAGTTTTCATATCGACGGTCTTTGGTTATAATGCAGCTCATGGATCTCTATGCATACCCGCTCCTTAAACAAAATACCATTTGATAGTGAAAGTACAAGAAAAAATATGGAGATATGGGATAATGGGAAGGTCAACAAGTATTCCCTTTCATTTCCCTTTCCTCAATCTTTTCTCTCCTATTTTTATTTTCTATTTTATTTCCTTCTTATTTTTTCTCTCTTTTGTCTCATTTACTTTTTAACATTTGACTTGTCCTTTATGTTTTATATAACCCTCATTAATCCTTGAATTACACTTGAAGGTATTGATTCTTACAACCATTTTCTTGTTTGATTCCATTTCATTTCATACATACTTCATTGAAAGGGGAGTATTCCTTAGGACAACAAAAATTGACAATTTCCTCCCAGCAAGGAAAAATTGACAACACATGGATATAGTCTAGTTTTAGTTATTTTTTATTATAAATTATTTTTTATTTTAGATATATATTATGTTTTGGAATCCATATGTGAGGAAAGCTAATTTTTGAAAATAAATTATTCAAGGCTGGTTTTATAAGATGGAAGATGGTCCTTATCTTTGGTATTGAATTTTGTTCCAAACATTTCTATTATAAAACATGTACTCTTTATAAATTCTCTACTTTTCATATTTCTACTTTCCATATTCCTCCATGATGTGCGTAAGAATTGCAAACCAAAGTGAAAAGATGAAAATGACATGTTTTGTTGATCATGTGTACATTATAAACAAAGACTAGTGAGGAGGTAAAAAATACAAGAATTGTCAATGTATGAGATCATCCATGTAACAAAATGCCTCCATATTATTCAAAAGTATGACTAGTGTGTATAGATATTAAATCAATAAAGTATGAAAATAAACTATTCAATCCTAACGGGGTTATCTCAACTAGTTTTCAACAATGTTGTTGGGCATTTTGCTAGTTCTCTGTTAAAAAGTCCCTAGTTTAGTTTTCTCTAGGTGAGGCGCACTAGTCTACATTAATGGGTTTAATAGAGATGGCATCCATGAATATGGAGAAGCATCCCTTGGGTTTTCTCATAAGGTTTTCCTTGAGAAAAAAATGACAAGAAACTCTCTAACCTTGAGAAGGCGTATCCTAATTGAAGGAATTGACCATATCAAATGGAAAAAATAAATAAAAATAAAAGCACTAACATGGAAGTTGCGAGACAATAACATCATTCTCAATAATAGTGGTGGGAAATATTATTTATTTAGTCCTACCATGCCAATATAAGTTCATTGATCCCAATGAACTTTCTTTGACTAAAACATTTCAATATTTAAGAAGCTTTAATGCAAAGGGAGTAATACTTAAATAGTGATTTCAACACTAGTGTAAACATAAAATAGTATAAATCACTTATTGCAAGGTTCTTGGTGATGAAATTATTTATGTAATATGTACATGTGCCACCACCCATTTATTTATATCATTATTATACTTGTAATCATGACTAATGCCATACTTTATTCATTTATTGTATTACTAGGTGTGATTAAGGCCAACCTAGTCAACTTTGATATGTAGGTCCAATAACCCTCTTATATAGTGTTCTCCTACTTATGTGGATACATAACTCTCTTGTGAGGATGTTCTTCCTACTTGAGTGGTATACATACACCACTCAAGCTTCACTTGTATACCATCTTTGATCATTGAGATTATTGACTCTCTTAATAACATGTTTAAGCATATGGGCACCCATATCAACTGTTTGTGTTGTCTTCTTATTTCATTGTTTTTTCTCTCACTAGTGCACTTGACCTTTCTCCTTCTAGCACCTTAATGGATAGCTACAACACATTGTTTTAGTGCTATTTTTTCTCTTTTATTGGTAGGTTTTTGGATTAGTTGATTAATTATGTTTGATCCCCTCATTATTTTGTGATCTCAACTGTTGTGGAACTAGGGTTTCTAAATATTATTTCCCAACATGGTATTAGAATTAGTGTGAACCTTTCCTACCTACTTCATTGTGATTAGGTTTTCTTCTTGTCTATTCATGTTTTTGTGATTCGATTTTGGTGTCTAGAAGAGAACCAAATTAGAGGAATATTATGATTATTTTTTCATGGTGTTTTGATTTCTAGTAAAGACATTTTTCGGGGTTGTTGGAGCCAATTTAATGCACCGATTATAGAGATCTTGTCCACTAAATTGAGAACCCAACACTAGGGTTTCTTATTGGTTGTTCATATTGATCATTTTGCAACCTATTAATTTATTTCAGCCTTTTATTTCAAGATTGATCCAAAGAATTTGGCTAGTGGCATTACCCTAAGGGATGCAAAACTAGGTTTTTGGGTCATCTCTTTTCTAGGGTTTCCTAGGTTCTATCCCAGGGCATTAACCCACTTTCAAGTGCTCACTACAACAATTGATCCAAAGGTTTGTTTGAATCATATATTTCAGGCTTCACTTCAGTTTTTGGTTTAAATTTTTTTCATCATTGCCTATAATGTTGTAGGTTTGGGTCTCTTGCCTTAGGACCATTTTACCCTTATACAAGGGTTATGCTTTCCCTTTAGGGTTCCTTCGGTATCTTTATAAATGTTTACCCTCTTTACAAGAAAAACATTGTCATCCTAGTGTTTTCTCCTACTCTTGAAAATCCAACACTATTTCTTATTAATTCTCTAAATTAATATTTCTCTAGGGTTATGTTTTTTGTTAAGGCTTGTGCTACCATAAATATAGAAACAATACACTGCATATTTTTTGGAAGAGGTAGTGTTATTTTTTTATTTGGTTTATACAAGAGATTCCTTGAATACTTTATGGAGCCTTCTTTTTCCCTGAACCTAATTCCCTCATAATGGCTCTTTTTCCTATTCAACAAGGATATTTATAATTGAGAAACTCTATTACATAAGAACTGTATATGCAATGGCTGTCATATGGAAGTTTGTGTCTTCAAGTCTTTCTTGAATTTTCTTCAAGGAGTTGATCATCTTGCAGGGGTGACAATTTGTGACAAGGATATTCTAGATGATATTGTTGACATGGTTTACAGTGCACATCTAGTTGTGCACTTTGTATATGGATTTAATCTATTGTGCCAAAATTTTGATTAAGGTTTGACTTCATCAATGTTGCAATTCATGGTTTTTGGATCAAGTACATAGGCTCGTATTCAAGTGTATTGTCTATACGATCCTTCTAGTACAAATATTATCTTTGATGTTTGATGGAGTTTCTATTCACAATCTGTTTGGATCATTTTCTCTAATTATTATTGAATATTGTTCTTGCAATGCACATATATATATATATATATGCACTTTGAATATTGGGACTTATTGGGTTCAAGATGTGATGATGTCATATTTAACCCCACCATATTTGGAGATGTTCTTTATGTTCCAATTTTTTTTGGTTTTATAGTGGATACTTTGGGTTATTGTCATGAGACTCAGACATCTCAGTGTTTGGTTCATAGTGACATTTCTGGGCCTATAAACACTTTTTCTCATGGAGGGTCTATGTGATTACTCACCTTCTTTTATGGAGATTCCACTCACACAGGATCCTTGACAATACTACTTGCAAATCCTTCCACACATAAGTCTCAGTGTATTACAATGGATCTCTACTTTCTACATGGTGATGTTGATCTATATTGGATATACTATTTTTGGTTGTTTTAACCTCAAGGATAGATTGAGCCACTCTTTGTACTTTTAGTCAATTAACTTGTTACATTGGATATTTCACTTTATGATGTTGTCTTACTCTAGATGCTCAACACTTGGCCACTTTAAAAAAATCTAGCACACCAACACCAACTTCACTATACTTCAACTAGATCCCACCTTTACTGAGTTGTGGAACCATGTTGGTGCAAGCGATATAGAGTTTAGGCCCCTTACTCATCATTAATGGCATAAGTAAATATTGTGTTGTAAAGAATTCTTATAGTGGTCTCATTTTCAACTCAAGGAGGAATGTTGTAATTATTGGTGTAATTTGTACATGTGTTCATGGCCTATTTATATGAATAATTAATATACTTGTAATCATGACTAAGGACATATTTTATTCTTCTATGGTTGAACTAGTCAACTTTGATATGTAAGCTCAATAACCCTCTTAGAGAGTGCACCCCTACTTATGTTTCCTATAACCCTCTTAATAACCCTCTAAGAGAGTGCACCCCTACTTATGTGGCCCATAACCCTCTTAGGAGGAGGCCCTACTTACATGAGTGGTATAAATACACCACCCAGGCTTCATTTGTATTAAAGTCATAGGGATCGTGATTTAAACCCGCAAATCACGAGTATGGATTAGACCAACAACAAGAAGAGTTTTTAATCATTTTTTTAACTCGACCAATGCAAGTTTGACTTGTGAGTTCCCAAGTTTGACTCACCCATGCCCATAAAACCTATAAAACTCGTTTTAAGTGCAATATTACTCATTTTTCGACTTGTTGAGCAAATTTCCTCTCTATTGATTCATTGCAAGTGAACTAAGCTAACGTAGAACCAACTAATCCATCTAAGACACCCATTGACACTTGTTGGCCATCCATGAATGTTATTGGGAATCTAGGGAATAAATTTTGTGGGTGTTTTAAAGGTTTTATTTAACAAGTTATTGTTACAAGCCTCTTATAGCTTCATTTTCACCCTTGAATGTATCCCTACATGTTTTTGTCATTTACTAATTGTTTGTTATTTAAGATTAATTTTTATATTTTTAAAAAGTTTTTAGAGTTTATTAAATTTGTCTAAACATTTAAATATTGTATCTTATTATAAACAATCTTCCCTAAAGAATATAGTATCCACTCCCATTAACTAATAAATTGTCACATTAAAACTTATAATTATTTACAGTGTTAGTTATCTTGTATGAAGTAAACCCTAAAAACAACAAAACATTAAACAACAAGCATTGAACCCTAAACAAAAACAAAACATTAAACCAAAACACTAAAAATGTCAAGCAGAAAGAACTTTGCTTGGAATCACTTGAAATATTATAAGATCATGTAAACTTCTATTTAAATTTTGTAAATTTTTACAAAAATTCTATGTAAATTCGGCTCATTGATAGACAATGATCTCCTCATCCATGATTTTCTCAACAAATGTGTCCTTCTATGGAAGTGCGATGGTATGCATGAATTCAAGATACAATGAATTATTTTTGAAGCTTCACGTATTAGTTCTAAAAGTTATAAATCTTAACATGCATATAAAGACAACTCGTGAAAACCGTTTTATAATATCATTTTTTAATTTTTAAGTGACATAAGCATACCTTTTTAAAATATGGCTTTATAAAAGATAAAAAATATTGTTTTATGGAGTGATAAATGTATCTTAATATGGCTTTATAAAAGATAAAAAATATTGTTTTATGGAGTGATAAATGTATCTTATTAAAATAAAATAATGCTTGTGTCAAGGGGGTTATATTGGAGGAAAGACGTTTCTCACGAATAAGATGTCGAGTGATAAGAGATTAAAGTGAGTATTAAAATAATACTGTTTCAGTTTAAGATGGGAAATGTTGTATCAACAAAAATTCATGTTAATTTTTGACAAGTTCTTTCAATGTAATTTTCAGAAAAGATGGTAATTTTGAAGTTGATTTATTAAATTTGAAGTTAATAAGTTGAGAAGAATCTAGTGAAATATCTTCTCAATTTTTTTCAACGAGATTTTTAGAGGGTGAAGTCCAAGTCTTTAAAATATACTTTTTTTCCAAGAAGTGTGTGAATTTTTTTTAATGCTTTGCATTTCAGTTTTATGGTGTGAATTACTTGCAAATTTCAATCCTTCAAGGCAATTTATCATCACTAAACATATCAATTTTAATCAATTTATTTACCGATTCATATAAATTGTATGGCCCAAAGAATTACAAATCTTGAAAATGCCACATGCAAAACACATTAATATATAATGAGCTATGATGTGATATTTGTGATGGTGATACTCAACCTACTAAGCCCACATATGTTGCGCCTTTAGAAAAATGGAAATTAAAAGATGAAAAGGCCCCTGCTTTAATTATATCTTCTGTGATTGAATATTTGTTTGTTCATATTGAGAATTCAACCTCTGTTTGGTCTGTTATGAATCAATTTCGCAAGTTTTTCGATACTCCTCTTGCATCTCAACACATTGATTTATAAATCAAGTTCCTTAGGGAAAGATTAATTGATGGTGATGATTAGTTAGAATATCTTTCAAGAATAAAAAACATACATGAAGACATCATCAAATGTGGCTTTCCTAAACTTGAAGATAATTTTCTAATCTCTATATTGATAACTAGCTTACCTCCATCTTATAAGAACTTTATTGAAACTTTGCAAATCACTGATAAATTATCAAATGCAACTTTTGATTCACTCATTGAACTATTGCTCAACATAGTAAGTCATTTGGTAAACAACTCCAATCTGGTGAGGATCTTCTCTTCACTAGGACAAACAAAGTAGAAATTTCAAAAGGAAGAGAAGCTCCGACCAATAATAGAGGAGACTTGAGGAAATCAAAATCGGTCTTCTTATACAGGATGTGGCCATGGGTGTAGTCAAAGAAGAGGAAGAAATAATTTTCAATAGGGATCAAACAATTTTAGAAGAAACCAGTTAGAAATACCTTCAAAATGAAATTATCAATCTGGAAGAGGTAAAGATATGAGTCATATTATTTGTAGACAATATAATCAAGTTGGTCATTATGCAAAAGATTGTATAAATCTAAATGATAAGCTACCTAATTTCAAGCAACATTCAACTTCAACAATATAGTATGCTAATGCCAATGAACAAGATGATGATCAAAGTAAGTTTTAGTATGTATTCACCGCTCAACAACAATTAGAGTCAAGAGCTTTAATGGCTTCCAACTACTCTTTTCAGAGTATGTATCAAGATGCTTGATTATTGGATATTGGTTCCACACAACACATGACTTTCAGAAGAGATTTATTTTAGTCCTTTCGTGAGTGTAAACTGAATTCAATTTTTTTGGCTGATGATACAATGCATACACCTTGAGGAAAGGTTGCGTGGAATTTTTTCTCCTAGGAGTTGGAGAGAAAATGATTTCAAATGTTTGGTATGTACAAACATTTAAAAATAGTTTATTGTCCTTAGTCTTAATTTGGTCGGACATCAAATCATCATGGAAGATGGTTTGATAGAGATCAAGTCAATAAAGGACAACTTGAAAATAATGATGACAAGTTATGAATATCATAATGGAAGGGAAAGTCATTCCTCGGAAACAAGATTTTGCAAGAACAATTGATTCAAAAAATTCACCAATAAGGTTATGGAATGTTTATTATGTGTTGATATTATGGTAGTTGCAGGAGGTATTTACCTCCACGTGTAAACCTGATGAAAATAGAATATTCCGAGAAGCAGGAAGAAACCCTAATGAGTTGGCTAATAACCCTAGAAGACTTGTCGACTCAAGAACATAATTTGTATTAGGTTATTAGCCTCCAAGAGAAGAATTCAGCCAGAAGAAATAATATATATTGAACAGACAGATACCCAGAATGAGAAGTCGGCCCAGGCAGTTAGCCAGAATTATTATAAATACAGAAGGCCAGTCTTCATTCTGGTAGGTAGTCTCAGAATTGCAGAGCAACACTTGTGTGCATTGTAGTGCCCAGTTTGGTGCGTAGGTTTGGAGGAGAGCTGCCATTGCAGTTGTTGCAGCTAGCAGATCACGTTTGGCTTGGACTATCTCTTGGTTAGGGTTTGGACTATCTGATCATCTCTTGTTGGTGCGCTATCCTTGTGGAAAGGTTCTCTACCCTTTGTTTGGATATCTAGCCTAGGGTTTGCTTCCAGAGTGATTCTCTATTAAGGTTAAGGTGCTCGGAGGGTGGCTTCGGCCTATGGTTGGGTGACAATAGTGATATTGTCAATGGTAAAACAAGCACATCCACTATATTCTAACAGGTTATGGGCCCACACCTCCTTCAGTTAGTATAACCGTTGGAAGGAAACATAGTCGTAAGGATATTAAGCTCGTTGAAGAACTGTCGCTAGGGTTTCTAGCATGAGCAGTCACCATAGCATTGCCTCTAGGGTTACTAGCAGGTGTAGTTGCAGAAACCCTAATCCTCTCGTTGAGGCACCTTAAGTGAAGGGATTGACCTAATCTCCGGATATATCAGTGCGCCCTAGCCTAGTGCATCTCTTGATACTGTCAGCAAGCCAAGACGTCAAGTTTGAGTTTTTGGTCAAATCTAGGGTTTGACCAAGTCAAAAACAACCATGACTTACTCTATGAAGTTAAAAAACAAGTTAGATGGAGCTTCTAACTTCAGAGCATGGAATACAAGGATTGACCTCATCCTTGCCAAGAATAAAGTGTTGGATGTGGTGAAACGAAAGATCATGGAACCAGAGTTTGAAAAAGGAAAAGAGAAGGAACCGCAAAACATTGCAGTTATGGAGAAGTTCAAAGACAGTGATATCAATGCCATGAGTATCATAGTGGAATCTATAAAAGACCACTTGATACTCTACATCTCCCATCTTGACTCATCAAAGAAGATGTACGATGCCCTAACAAATCTCTTCCCGGTCATAAACATTGGACAAGTTATGATTATGAAGAATGAGCTCTGTGACATGAAGATGAATGATGATGACAACATAAAGTCATACTTTGTGAGAATCTCTCAGTTAAGAGATCAACTAAAATCTATTGAAGAGATCATTTTAGAGAATGAATTGGTTAGCATAGTACTCAATGGTCTTCCCAAGACATGGGATGCATTTTCCGCAAGCATGAACACAAGGAAGGAGTATCCGACATTTGAAGAAATTTGGACTTGTTGTGCTCAAGAAGAATCCAGGATCAATGAAAAAGAGAAACTCCAAAAGGAGTACGATGATCAAGCCTTCACAACAAGATTCAAGAATTTCAGGAACAAAAGGAAGTTTGGTTCAAGGAGGAATCCAAATCAAGAGAAAGATATTTCAGAAATACAATGCTTCAACTATCGAAAGTCTAGTTGCTACAAGAATCATTGTCCTGAGCTAAAGAAAAGGAAGGAGAAACACAAAGCATCAGTTTCCGAAGAAAAGGAACCTACAAAGAAGACTAAGAAGGATGAAAGAGACCTCTTCTTCTTAAGGTAACAATACTCTTCTTAGTTCTTGTATATATCTTGTTTGCATAGTCTCTGTACATATCTTGTATATCTCTCTCTTGGAAGATAATGTGATCCAAGAAGAACTATACCTATGGAAGAACAACAAGATAAATATTGCTATCATTATACAAGTTAGACAATACACATGAAAGGATGAAATACGTCAAACAAATCATGTGTAAGCTATTACAAAATAAGATTAAATCAGAATCAATCACGGAGAGACTTAGAAGAAGCAAAGACAAAAAGAAGTCAACAATCAAGAGGAAATTGGAGAGACACTTATGACGACAACAAGACGGAAGCGTGGACTCTGTTAGATGGAGGGATCTGATTATATGCACTCATACATGAAGAAAGGATTAGGAGGGAGCTAATCCTATGATCCATTGAAGATGATGAAGTATATGTCCATGGTAGTAGCCATGAAAAGTAGTACGTGTTCAGTTCGGCCTTAGAAGAAGTCTTCTTCGAAGAGAAGCCTCAAAGTATCCCTGGTTGGCCATCCACATCCGTGATCCTATGATGAAAGAAAGAAGTGGAATATTTAGGGCATGGAATCTATAAGAAACTTCATGGACACAAGAGCTAAAGAAAAACATGAGAAAGAACATGAAGATTCCAAGAAAGAAGAAAAGCCAAAAAAACCAGTCATTGTATCAAGAATCAAAATATTACCAGCATGATATGAACTCACTAAAAGAAATCAAGCAAAGGAACTGAAAGTTTTGATGAAGAATAGTGTATGTATGCAAGCATTGCAAGATCCAGAACTAGAGGTTCTCCCAAATGGAGAGAGAAGACTATGATGATTACTTGTTCCAGTAAACCAGATATATCTCTACATGAGCCATTATATCGTCCACAATATCCATAGGTTGGAATTGACATCAGATGAATGCAAAGACTGTTCTCGAGAACAATTGAACAAAGAGCATATGAAGAACAATCTGAAGACTTTGAGAAAGAGACCCTTGTATGCAGATGGAAGAAGATAATTTGATGGAGAACCTCCAATGCATAACATAAGCGTGGTGAAGATATTCTCAGAATGATTACTCAAAAAATCAGGATGATGGATTGCCAATCCATGACGAAGATATCATAATGACAGAAGAAGTTCCACATGAATATGTTTCAGTTTGAGCCTTGCCACAATGTTATGAGCTAACAAGAAACAAAAGAGGAATCCAATAATGATATGCTTTATTGATCGGAGCTACATGAAGCCTTCAGAGAAAACCAATGTTCCAGAACAAAGTACACTTGAAATCAAGCATTACATTATCCGTGATGAAGTCCAGAAAGGAGAAAGTGGTTCTCCAATACATATCTCCACATATGAGCAGATAAAGCAGGCATTTTGGTAAATCTTATGTCCAATATGAAAGAGTTTGCGTACTCAAGTTGGAGCTCATGGAGACAACTTCCTTATTTAAAAAGGAAGAGATGACTCCCAGGTTGGGAGGGAGCACTAATGTATTATTGATTGATGGACAATCATTTTTTCAGTTCGAAAAATGGTCCAGGATGAGAATATTCTTTCCAGTTCGGAAAGTGGATTGAGATTTCTGACAGACATACATTTTCCAATTCGAAAAATGGTCCAGATTGTTTATGTACCATAGACAACGAAGTCCCATTGTGGTTAACATGGGAAGTGGTCTAGGGCACACTCTCTTCTTGAGGGTTACTCAAGAATACTTGCCCACCTCACTGAACAACGATTTCCCATTGTGGTTAACATGGGGAATGGTCCGTTTTGGAGGTTGGTGCAGGACAATCATTTCCTCTTGTGGTTAACATGGGAAATCATCCGGACAATCATTCCTTAGGGTGGATTCATTCTCTCTAGGCTGCACTTTGTCTAGTGCTGGAGGAATGGACCAGGGTGGGGAATGGTCCAGGTTCAGCAATCAAGGACAGACGTTCCTTAGGGAAGACTCATTCTCTCCAGGTTACACTTTATTTAGTGTTGGAGGAATGGCCCAGGGTGGGGAATGGTCCAGGCTCAGAAATCAGGGCAGTTATTCTTCCTTTCCTGAGATGAATAGTCCAGATAGCTCATCATTGATGTCTTATTTTTTAGGGCAGATGCTCTTCCAAGATCTCACAGATGTGAGTGGAAGAATGACCCAGATGATTCAGTTTATATCATAACATTGTTTTTGTGCAGGTTGATATTAGATGACTGTTATGAAGACTGTATGACAATAGATGTATACTACTGTGGTGGATGTGTTCCACTGTTTGTGACTATACGTTACTGATCAAGTATCTGTGGGCTACTTGGTATGGTAGTGTACCATTGGATTGTAATTGTGTACTACTATTGATAGACACAGTTGTGTTCTATTGAATGATATTGTTCTGATTTCCTTGAAGACTATCAAAAGTGTTGAAAATGATTATCATCTAGATGGATAATCAATGAACATAGATTTCCCATACAGAAAATGGTTCAGAGCATTTATTCTCCTAGATTAGAAGAATTGCTCTTGTGTCACTTTGTGGAGTGAGCATCATGTCTAATTACTCATATAGATTATGGTTCTGAGAGATGATGCAACTGATGACACTGGTGGTGATGATGGTGCTCATGATCTAGTCATGAGATAGTCTAGACGACTATGTTGATGCTACTAGGTGAATGGTATGTTTTGTGCTCAAGACCATTACCTGTAATACCTCCCTAGCTAGGAGGGAGTGTTGATATTATGGTAGTTGTGGGAGGTATTTACCTCCACATGTAAACCTGACGAGAATAGAATACTCCAGGAAGAAAGAATAAACCCTAATGAGTTGGCTAATAACCCTAGAAGACTTGTCGGCTCAAGAAGATAATTTGTATTAGGTTATTAGCCTCCAAGAGAAGAAGTCGGACAAAAGAAATAATATATAGTGAACAGACATATACCCAGAATGAGAAGTCGGCCCAAGCAGTTAGCCAGAATTACTATAAATAAAGGAGGCCAGTCTTCATTTTGGCAGGCAGTCTCAGAATTGCAGAGAAACACTTGTGCGCACTACAGTGCCCAGTTTGGTGTGCAGGTTTGGAGGATAGCTGCCATTGTAGCTGCTGCAACTACTAGATCACGTTTGGCTTGGACTATCTCTTGGTTAGGGTTTGGACTATTTGATCAACTCTTGTTGGTGTGCTATTCTTAGGGAAAGGTGCACTACCCTTTGCTTGGCTATCTAGCCTAGGGTTTGCTTCCAGAGTGATTCTCTATCAAGGTTAAGGTGCTCGGAGGGTGGCTTTCGCCTATGGTTGGGTGACAATAGTGATATTGTCAATGGTAAAATAAGCACATCCATTATATTCTAACATTATGGACATCTGAATTTTGATAGTATTTCTCAACTTCAAAAACATGGGATGGTTAAAGGGTTTCCCACCTTTAAGAAGAAAAATGCAAGATGTGAAGCTTGCATTTATGGAAAAAAATCAAGAAGAATTCCCTACTGAATCATGGTGAGAAAATATATGTTTTCAACTCATCCTAAATTACATTTGTGGACCTCTAGAGTATTCTCTTGAAGGATGTAAATGTTTTTTTACTTTTCATTGATGATTTTTTTCTTTTTTTTTCTTTTTGGTAACTAGGGGAATCGATAACAATGACAGTATCGTACTTGCGTGACATGGGGCCGAATCTTGTCGGCTGCCTTATAACCCCTAGGGAGAAACACACATCCCACAAGCATGCCCTCTGATCATCCACTCAACCACGATGTTTACTGAATACTCATCCGGATTTGAGGTTTCTCCACTGTACGTTCTTTATAACTTATAGTTATCTGTAAGTTCTCCCACCCTCGATGCTTTTCTACTAAGATTGATGGATCACATTCATCAAATTAATGATAACAGTAAACTATTACCAAATCAATCAGAAAGGTAAGGGATTGATCATCTTAAGCATTCAGATTTCATTCAAACCATGAC
>ML785250.1:229326-250485 GCA_009831015.1 Picea engelmannii
TGTACACTCCACAACAAAATGGAGTGACAAAAGGAATGAATATGAGGCCGAAGAAATTCACACTACAATTTAATTAAGACATAGATCTCCCACTACTTCTTTGGATGGCATGACACCATATGAAGCTTGTAATGGTTTCAAACCAAAAGTTAAACATCTTTGAGACTTTGGTTCAATTTTCTATGCTTTAGTTTCTAAGGAAAAGAGAAATAAACTATAATCTCGAAATATGAAGTGTACTTTCATTGGATACTGTGATGAAAATAAAGAGTATCGGTTTCTTTCAGATAGTATATTCATTTTCAATGGAGATGTCACCTTTGACGAAATTGAAAGTAAAATTTCTGATGAGATTAATCATCTCCTTAGTCATTTAGAGAAGAAAAACACTAAGGGTAAAGGTAAAAATTCAAGACAATCATTTTGGTTTGAAAAAGACTTTGTTTCTTCAAAAGGCATTCCTTCATAAAAAAATTCCTTCGATTCTTCCAATAATGAATCTTCAAAATATTCTTCTCCAACTCAAGATACTTCATAGGATAGGAGAGTCTCTACTTTTATAAATCCTCTTTTTGATAATAATAATGATGATTCAAATCCAAAATCCACTCAACATGAGAGGCCAAAATGGGCCCAACAACATCTTAAATATGTTTATCTAGATGAAATGAACAAAACAATAACTCAAAGTTCTTTAAGAACAAAATATAATTTTTCATTGTTATCTTATGCTTCCATCGAACGTGATACTTTCGTTGAAGTAGTTGAACATAAAGAATGTCAAGAAGCAATGATTAAGGAATATGATTCAATACTTGCAAATGGGACTTGGAACTTACTTGATTGTCCACCTGATAATAAACCCACATGTTGCAAATGGGTTTATCAAATAAAGTACAAGCCAAATGGAAAAATTGACAAGTACAAAGTAAGACTCATGGATAAATGTTTTTCTCAACAAGAAGGGATTGATTATGATTAAACTTTTTCTTCAACGACTAAATGGAACATGGTGCAGCCCCCCTACTCCCTCGTAGGGCTACACGACCTCCTAGTCAAGGATCTTCGATTCTTGAGTCAAATGACCCTCTGAAACCTTAATGGTCTCCTTCTGTATCTAAACACGGTTCCTTTCGGCTTCTTGGTGCAGGTCTAATAACATCCACAACCTTCACTTTCGCTCTCCTACGAAATCTCGGAGTACTAGGCGTTAGCTCCTTTTTAGATAATCCCCCTCTCGATGTGACCTTGGGAGATGACCTTACGCGATTACAGCCTGACCAAAGGGGGTTTGAAATCAAACTACTTTTCGGCCTGCAATTTTCCTCAAGCCTCTACGTGTCCTCTTGCTAAAACCACGGTCTAGATTGCAGCCCTCCCTCAACGTTCTAACATCCACGTAACTCCTATCCCCGCAAAGCTACGAGACCGTTGATATCCCGATCTTGACAGTACTGTCTGAACTGACAGTTCAGATCTGCCCTTTACAAATCCACGGACCAGATATGCCCCTTCTAAATCAACAGATGTGATCTATTCGCGATTCCAGACTTCAGGGTTTTGAAATCTCAAACCCTACTTTCTTCCATACTCCAATCTTCCAGAGCTAACGATCTGCAGACACATGTCCTGCTCAAGCAACGGTTCTACTTCCACTTCGGGTGTTTGACCTTTCAACTTAGATCAACGGTCTTGCGACCCTCTTCTAGATCGACGGTCGAGATCTCCTTTGGGTTTCAAACTTCTGAGATCTCAAATCTCAAACTTCACTCTTATTCCCAATGGATTTTATCCGAAGGCTATAATCCACGAGTGCGTGTCCTCTTGATCTGATGATCGAGGATTACTTCGGATCTTTACCCGGGGCTCACAGATATACACCACGTCTCACATTGATTTGATGGTCATGAATTACTTTGGGTATTTACCTAGAGCTCACAGATTCATGCCATGTCTCCTCTTGATCTAACGGTGACAAATTACTTCAGGCCTTCGAGATTTAGCAGTCTCAGTTCTCAACTGAAACCCCACCACAATTTACCCGGAGCTTGTGATCTTTTGAAAAGTGACCCCTTGTAGATCGACGAATCTCGGCTCTTCATCTATTCGGGCTTCGGGTGTTTCAACATTTCACCTTTTCCTTCCTCTTGATCTCACGACACGCCGACACGTATCTTTCTGGATTTGATGGTCCAAATTCGCTTCGGCTCTTCGCGCTTCAGGAGTCTCAAATATTAACTGAGAAACTCTTAAATGAATTTCCCGAAGCCGCTAATCCAACGACTTAGATTCACCTTGGCAACCCAACTCTTGAGATTTACTTCGGGTGATATGACGCCTCAGATCTGAATCGGCTGATTGAACGGTTGAGATTCTACTTTGGACTTCTGGCTCTTTGGGCTTCGAAAATCTCAGTTCTCAAACCTTAGCAAGTTCTCTCTCCTAAGTGTGTGAAGCGCTAAGGCTCATGCACCTTGCTCCGATCAGACGACTATTGATCTGTTACACTGTGATCCAATGACCATTATCGGTCCTCCTCCCGAGCTTCTGATTTCTTCCGACTGAGAATATTTATCAGTCTTCAAAGGTCTCGATCTGTGCTCCTCCTGCAAGTCCGACTCTTGGATCTCATCAACACTTATGGAAACTGATATCCCTTTTGAGATTTATCCTTAAAGGATTTCGATTTCCTACGCACTCCTTTCATTCTTGGAATTTCGATAACTCAGATAGAAGGATTTCTTGAAAATAAATTCTTCTCGCCCACCCGACGTTCCTCTATTCTAGTTCTTCGACACTTGGTCTCTCCTTGACGTTGTGCACTCTTTGCACCTTGTCTAAGTTTCCTTTGTTCTCTCTGAACTTCTCCGAGTCACTTTGAGACTCAATCGATGCATTCCTTGCATTCTAGATGCACACCTTGCATACAAGTTTAAGAAGAGACACAATTGAAACTTATCCAGTTTCGTCACGAATTCATACAATCAATTTCTTGAACAATCATACATGAACGAAAATGAACTAAACCACACACACAAAATATCACATTCATTCAATCATACATCAAAATGAACACAATCCAAGATTTGGGACAATTCTGTCTGTTCTATTCATTCATGAAACAATTACATAGTATTGCAGTTCTCCACTACGTCTTTCTTCTATTCTACTATGTTGTACTGATCTCTATCTCTCCTATCTCATAATACTTTTACAATACAACAACAAACTATCTAAGGACTGGCTCCACGAGCTCATGTCGTCCTGTCTGCAACCTATCCTATCAAACTCTTAGTGGTTACCTACTTTTCCTATTACAATAACTAACAGTTATTGCCAGATAAGAGTCAACACTCTATATCTGCAACCCCTTATAGTCCTTCATGACTTTACAAACACGACATATTTAAAAATGATGTTTCCAAAATATCTTAACAACTCGATTTACTACTGAGTTTATTTTTTATTTGAAACTCTGTCATGCTGAGATGTCATATCCCTGCCTCCACGCTTGCATCTTTGACTTTGGAGGCGATGCTCCTGCATCATACTCTGGTTAAAATTTTCATGGACTCCTGTCCATGAGCTCCTGCACTGTTTTTCCATGCTTCAAAATATCAGGTTTTGTGACCCAACTTGCATCTTCCATTGGATGATCTTTCCACTTCATTAAGTATTTAGGATATGTCTTCCTCCTGGTCTTCTTTCCATCTCTATGTTCAATTATTTTCTCCATCTGAGGTTTTTCTACTGTGGGAAATTATTCTTCCCATTGAACTTCCTTCTAATCATCTGATTCTCCTACCTCATATCTCCTGTAAGGATACATGTCTGCAACATTGAATATCAGTGATATCCCAACATTGTCTAGCAACTCAATTCCATAAGCATTGGTTGTGAATTTTCTGAGAATCCTGCATGGTCCTATCTTCTTCATCTTCAACTTGTTATATGTTCCCCTTGGAAAGATTTATTTTCTCAAATGAGCTAAAACTTCATCTCGAACTTCAAATTTAACTTCTCTCCTATTTTGATCAACTATATTCTTGTATTTATGGTTGTTGTCCTATAACTGCTCTCTAACCCTGTCATGGAGTTTCTGCATTTCTGTTGCAAAATCCTCTGCTCCAACACTTATGAATTCATCTTGATTCAGATCTCTCAAATCTATAATCCCTCTTGGATGTATACCATACACAATTTCAAATGGACTTTTCCCTATGCTCCTGTTCACTGAATTGTTGAATGAAAATTCTATTTGTGCTAGAATTTGATCCCATTGTCGACCTTGCTCAGTGACTAAACTTATCAACAAGTTTCCTAGACTCCTATTTACTACTTCAGTATGTCCATCTATTTGAGGGTTATATGATGAACTAAAGGACAAGTTTGTCCTTAGCCTCTTCCATAGAGTCCTCCAAAAGTGTCCTACAAATTTGGTGTCCCTGTCTGAGACTATGCTTCTGGGCAATCAATGTAGTCTCACTACTTCTTTGAAAAACAAATTGGCTATGTGTGAAACATCGTTTGTTTTTTGGCATGGTATGAAATGTGCCATTTTTGAAAACCTGTCCACCACAACAAATATGGAATCACTCCCTTTCTTATTTCTAGGCAATCCCAAAACAAAATCCATATTGATTGCATCCCACGACCTTTCTGGAATTGGTAATGGCTGATACAAACCAGTGTTTTGTTGTCTTCCTTTTGCATACTGACAAATCCTACATTTATTCACAAACATTTTCACTTCTGCCCTCATGCTCAACCAATAATATGAATTTCTCAGCTTTGCAAATGTATTATCATGAACAAAATGTCCAGCTAAACCTCCACTGTGTTTCTCTTTTATAAGGCTATCTCTCATTGACCATCTTGGTATGCATAATTGGCTTCCCTTGAACAATAATACATCCTGGATAAAATATTCAGTCCATGGAATTCTGTCTCCCAACAAATGATTCTTGCATGCCTCATAAGCTTCCTTGAAATATGCATCTTCTTTATACATCTCCTTGAGGTGTTCAAACCCTAAGGTCTCCACTTGCAATTCCTGTACAATTAAAATCGTCCTGCTCAAAGCATCTGCAACTTTGTTAGTAGTTCCAACAATATGTTTAATAACAAAAGTAAAATTCTGCATAAATTCTACCCATTTAGCATGTCTTTGATTCAACTTTTCTTGCCTAGTAATAAATTGCAAAGCTTGGTTATCACTATACAAGACAAATTCTTTAGGAATTAGATAGTGCCTCCACTTCTTCAAAGCTTGAATCACTGCATAAATTTTTTTGTCATATGTGGAATACTTCTTCTTGGTGCCATTCATCTTCTCACTGAAATAAGTAACTGGCCTATTATCTTGACTCAAGACTGCTCCAATAGTTAATCCACTTGCATCACATCTCACCTGAAATGTTTTTCCAAAATTTGGTAAGATCAGAATTGGTTGTTCTGTGATCTTCTCCTTCAACACTTTGAAACTTTTTTCAGCTTCCTCTGTCCATTTAAAATACGTGTGTTTCTTCTTCATAATGTCCAGCATGGGTGCACATATACCACTGAAATTTCTAATAAAATTTCTATAAAATCTTGCTAACCCATGAAAACTTCTTACCTCAAATATGCTGCTCGACGATGGCCATTCTCTGATTTCTATTACCTTTTCTTTATCCATATTCAACTCATTTGAAGAGATTACGAAACCCAAGTACATGAGTTCCTTCTTCATAAAAGAGCTTTTCTTTAGATTTATCAACAATTTTTCTTGCTGTAACTTTTCCATCATTGATGTCAAATGTCTTAAGTGTTCTCCCTCTGTCTTACTAAAGATTAGTATTTCATCCAAATATACTATGACAATTTTTCCTATGAATTCTTTCAATACTTCATTCATTAATCTCTTAAATGTGCTTGGTGCATTTGTCAACCCAAATGGCATGACCAACCATTCAAACAATCCTTCATTTGTCTTGAATGTTGTTTTTCATTCATCTCCCTCTCTCATTCTTATTTGATGATATCCACTCTTCAAGTCTATCTTCGAAAAATAACTTGATCCACTTAAACAATCCATCAAATCATCCATCCTTGGTAAAGAGAATCTATACCTATTGGTTATCTTGTTGATGGCTCTGGAATCTGTACACATTCTCCATCCTCCATATTTCTTTGGACTTAACACAGTTGGTACTGTGCATGGGATTAGACTTTCCCTGACTAAACCTTTATCCAACAACTCCTGGACTTGATTTTTGAATTCCTCATTCTCTCTAGGTGTCAACCTATAGGCTTCTTTGTTTGGTAAACTAGATCCTGGAATAAGGTCAATATGATGGATTATACTCCTAATGGGTGGAAATGAGTGAAGTAACTCATCCACTACTATGTCAGCAAAGTTCTCTAACAGTTCCTAGATTTCTTCAGGAAAATCTTCCACATAAGTATTTGTAAGGATAACTCTAGGCTTCCTCACTACAACAAATTGTATTTCTTTCTCCTTCTTGACTTCATTCAAGAGTTCCTTCCCAGTCATGAGAAGTATACTTGAACTAGCTTCCCTCTTTTTCTCTTTGTCTTCTATTGGTAACAACATATGTGTCCTACCATTCTTTTCTAAGGTATAAGTATTCTTCCTTCCATCATATGAAACTTTTTTGTCAAACTTCCATGGCCTCCCCAATAAAATATGACAAACATCCATAGGAATTACATCACATAATATTTCATCCCTATAACCTCCTATTTTAAATTCAACTTGGCATTGTTGACTTACCATTATTTGATGTCCTTTCTACAACCATGATACCTTGTATGGGTTTGAATGTGCAGTTGTCTTCAACTCTAGTTTCTCCACCATCTCTATGGATACTAGATTTTCAGTGCTCCCACTGTCTATGATCACCTTGCAGACTTTGTCTTTCGTCTTGCAAGCAGTTCTAAATAGACTTGTTCATTGAACTGGTTCCTCTACCTCCTCTAGTTTAAGAATAATTTTCCTCATCATGAATTTCTTCCCTCCTTCTACTTCTTCTGCTTCCACATGCTTATGTGCTTCAACAACATGTGCTTCTCCTCCTCCTTCTTTCTTCCTCTTGGGACATTCCCAAGACTTGTGCCCTGATTTTCCACAGGTATAACATCTAACATTGCCTCCTCTGGATCTTCCTCATCCTCTGGAAAAAGAACTTCTTCCTCCATGTTTTCCTTCCTTAGAACTTCCACCTTTCTCTGGGTGACTATGTTGTTTGCCAACTTCATGCTTCGGTTTCTGGAAATTTTCTCTGTTGGTTCCCTTACCTCTGCTTGAATTTCCTCCTCTATTTCGTTGGCTTTGTTTCCCGGCCAATTTTTATTCAGCTTTCAAGGAAGCTTGATAAGAATCCTCGACTTTACTAACAGACATCATGTTGATATCCTCTTGTATTTCATATCTTAGCCCATTGATATACCTGGCTATTTTCTCATCTTCATTCTCTTTCTATCCAGCCCTGATGTTCAGTCTGTAAAATTCCTCAGTGTAATCCTTCACTGATAAGCTCTTCTGTCTCAGGTTATGCAGTCTCATGAACATATTGATTTAATAGTCCTTCGAGATAAATTTGGCTTTCATCCTGGCTACCATCCTATCCCAACTTTTAATTTGTTGCTTACCTTTTCTCCTGCATTTGGTTTGCAGTTCATCCCACCATAGTGTTGCATGACCCTTAAGTCTTGTCACTGCATGCTTCACCATCTTGTCTTCTTCGATATCTTCGTAATCAAAGTACTTGTCCATAGCACATACCCAATCTAACAATTCTTCAACTTCTAAGTTGCTTTCATACATTGGTACCTCTATCCTTTCTTTGGCTCCTATTTTTGAAACAACGTTTATTAAGTGATCTTGTGCAACGTCCTCTGCTACATTTTATTCGACCTCTAATTCTTCTCTCTTATCTTCACTAATATCTCATGTGTCTGGTTCTCTTCTTTGCACTGTTTCCATGGAATCCAGTCTCATTTGGAGTTTCCTCATTTATTCTTTCATTTATGCATTCACTCTACGCCTTTTGGGTGGCATGATTCCACTGCGTCACCTTCTGAATTTACAAACATAAATCAAATTTTTGATACCACAAATGATACCAATTTACCCCATTTCTCCTTTGTCTGTTGTTTGCAAACAAACTCAATATCTTCTCTGATACCACCTGGTGCATCCCCCCTACTCCCTCGCAGGGCTACACGACCTCTCGGTCAAGGATCTTTGATTATTGAGTCAAATGACCCTCTGAAACCTTAATGGTCTCCTTCTGTATCTAAACACAGGTCCTTTTGACTTCTTGGTGCAGGTCTAATAACACCTACAACCTTCACTTTCCCTCTCCTGTGAAATCTCAGAGTATTGAGCGTTAGCTCCTTTTCAGATAAGCCCCCTCTTGATGTGACCTTGGGTGATGACCTTACGCGATTGCAGCGCAGCCAAAGGTGGTTTGAAATCAAACTGCTTTCAGCCCACAATTATCCCTGAGCCTCCACGTGTCCTCTTGCTAAAACCATGGCCTGGATTGTGACCCGCCCTCAATGTTTTAACGTTCGCGCAACTCCTGTCCCTGCAATGCTACGAGACCGTCGATCTCCCGGTCTTGATGGTATTGTTTGAACTGGCGGTTCATATTTTCCCTTTCCAAATCCACAGACCAAATCTACCCCTCCTAAATCAACGGATGTGATCTATTCACGATTTCAGACTTCAGGGTTTTGAAATCTCAAACCCTGCTTTCTTCCATACTCTAATCTTCCAAAGTTGACGATCTGTAGACACCTATCCTGCTCAATCAACGATTATGCTTCCACTTCGGGTGTTTGACCTTTCAACTTAGATCAACGGTTCTGCGACCCTCTTCTCGATTGATGGTCAAGATATCCTTTGGGTTTTAGACTTTTGAGATCTCAAATCTCAAACTTCACCCTTTATGGATTTTATACGAAGGCTATAATCCACTGACGCATGTCCTATTGATCTGACGATCGAGGATTACTTCATATCTTTACCCGAAGCTCATAGATCTACACCATGTCTCACTTTGATCTGACGGTCACAAATTACTTCGGGTCTTTACCCAGAGCTCACATATTCACTCCACGTCTCCTCCTGATCTGACGGTCACAAATTACTTCGGGCCTTTGGGATTCGACAGTCTCATTTCTCAATTGAAACCCCACCACAATGTACCTGGAGCTTGTGGTATTTTGACAAGTGTCCCCTTGCAGATCGACGGCTCTCAGCTCTTCAGCTATTCGGGCTTCAGGTGTTTCAACATTTCACCTTTACCTTCCTCTAGATCTCATGACCTGCCGACACATATCTTTCTGGATCTGACGGTCCAGATTCGCTTCGGCCCTTCAACTCTTCGCACTTCGGGAGTCTCAAATCTTAATTGAGAAACTCTCAAATGAATTTCTCGAAGTCGCTGATCTGACGAATCAGATTCACCTTGGCAACCCAACACTTGAGATTTACTTTGGGTGATCTGACGGCTCAGATCTGACTCGGTTGATCGAACGGTTGAGATTCTACTTTGGACTTCTGACTCTTCGGGCTTCAGAAATCTCAGTTCTCAAACCTTGGCGAGTTCTCTCTCCTGAGTGTGTGAAGCGCTAAGGCTCGTGCACCTTGCTCCGATCAGATGGTTGTTGATCTGTTACACTATGATCCAACGACCATTGTCGCTCCTCCTCCTGAACTTCTGATTTCTTCCAACTTATAATATTTATCAGTCTTCAAAGGTCTCGACCTTTTCTCCTCCTGCAAGTCTGACTCTTGGATCTCATCGACACTTATGAAACGTGTTATCCCTTCTGATATTTATCCTTAAAGTATTTCGATTTCCCACGCACTCCTTGTGTTCTCAGGATTTTGATAAATCAGATCAAAGGATTTCTTGTAAAGAAATTATTCTCGCCCACCTAGTGTTCCTCTATTCTGGTTCTTCGACGCTTGGTCACTCCTTGACGTTGTGCACTCCTTGCATCTGGTATAAGTTTCCTTTGTTCTCTATGAACTTCTCTGTGTCACTCTAAGACTCAATCGATGCACTCCTTGCGTTCGATATGCACACCTTACATACGAGTTTCAGAAGATAAACAATTGAAACTTATCCAGTTTCGTCACAAATTCATACAATCAACTTCTCAAACAATCATACATGAATGAAAATGAACTAAACCACACACATAGAATATCACATTCATTCAATCATACATCAAAATGAACACGGTCCAAGATTTGGGACAATTCTGTCTGTTCTATTCATTCATGAAACAATTACATAGTATTGCAGTTCTTCACTGTGTCTTTCTTCTATTCTACTATGTTCTAATGATCTCTATCTCTCCTATCTCATAATACTTTTACAATACAACAACAAACTATCTAAGGACTGGCTCCACGATCTCATGTCATCTTGTATGCAACCTATCCTATCAAACTCTTAGCAGTTACCTACTTTTCCTATTACAATAACTAACAGTTATTGCCAGATAAGAGTCAACACTCTATATCTACAACCCCTTACAATCCTTCACAACTTTACAAACACAACATGTTTAAAAATGTTGTTTCCAAAATATCTCAACATCTCGATTTAATCCTGAGTTAATTTTTTATTTGAAACTCTATCATGCTGAGATGTCATATCCTTGTATCCACGCTTGCGTCTTTGACTTTGGAGGCGATGCTCTTGCATTAGAACACAATCAGAACAATTATCAATTTGGTTCTCAAAATGGTTGGAAATTACATCAAATGGATGTCAAAAGTGCATTCTTGAATGGTGATATCAAAGAATAAGTCTTCATGAATCAACCACATTGGATTGAATTTAAATGACAAGAACATAAAGTCTACAAATTAGTGAAGGATTTATATGGCTTGAAACAAGCTCATGAGCTTGGTATGCAAAAATAAATGATTACCTTATAAAGGTTGGTTTCAAAGAAGTGAATCAGATGATACTTTGTATTTTCAAATGAAAAATAAGAACTTGGTGATACTTGTACTCTATGTTGATGACTTAATAATAATGGGAAATAATGAAGTTCACATCAAACAAGTTAAGGAAGAACTTCAAGCATGCTTCAAAATGATAGATTTGGGGCCACTTCATTATTATCTTGGAATTGAAGTAACTCAACATAACAATAAAATATTCTTTAGTCAAACTAAGTATGCCATTGAATTGTTAAAGAAATTTGGCATGGAAGATTGTAACCTTCTCTTACGCCCATGGAGCAAAATTTGAAACTTTCAAAATTTGAAGGGGGGGAATTGGTAGATGGTAAAAGGTATAGGAAATTGATTGAAAGCCTAATTTATTTGACAAATATTTGACCATATTTTTCTTATTTAGTCACCATACTTTCAAGGTTTATGCAAGAACCAAGGGAAAGTCATAAGAATTCAACAAAAACAGTACTAAGGTATATTTAGGGTACAAAATATTTTGGTCTTCTCTGAAAAAAGAATAAAATTTTACACTTGTTGGATATTCAGACATTAATTTTGGAGGTGACATTAATAATAGAGCATCAACTTCAGGTTACTTAATCACTATGGGTTCAAAAACAATATCTCGGAGTTGCCAAAAGGAGACAATTGTCAATTCTTCAACATAAGCATAGTACATATTATCTTAAGAAGCAACATGTGAGATTGCATGACTATGTAGTGATTTACTGGATCTTGGTGTAAGTCAGAAGTCAACAACTACTTTATTGATCGACAATTAGTCAACAATAAATATGGCCAAGAATCCAATATTTCACTCAAAGGCTAAGCATGTTGACACCATGTACCACTTAATTATATCTCTCATCATTAAGGACATCATCAAGCCTCAGTTTTGTCCATTTGAAGATCAAACTTCAGATATTTTCACCAAGACTTTTGGTAGAATAAATTTCACTAAGTTCATATATGAACTCTTTATTTGTAAAAATGAACTTTCAAATTAAAGGGGGGAATGTAAGACTAATAATCCTAAAGTTCAATATGTCTAATTATTTTCTAAATAAATAATTTTAGAAATTAGTTTAAATTCAAGCATATTTTTCAATAGGATATTTAGTTTAATATGTAAAGAACACATATCATACTCATGCGATTGATTATGTGATTGGTTGTTATCTTAGAGTTGAGCTATACAAACTAGCTCTTTTTCATGTAAGGTACATAGGCTTTATGCCCTCACTATCTTTATAACTCTATTTTCCTTATTTAATAAAATTATGTGTCTAAGGACACTTTGTCAACATGTTTTTTCTTAATTTTGTTTGTTATTAGTTTTGTTTTTTCATTTTTTCTTGAAATTGGTTTCGATGTTTATATATATATTAATTTCTATCTATTTTCTATTTTTTTTTTTGTTTCATTTTAACTTTGTTTAAAATTCATTTTTTCTTAACTTTTTTTTCTCAATTTCTATCCCAATAATTTTTTTTTTTTATTTTTTTAAGAGTATGAAGAGGAAGGGGTGGGAATTTTTGTTTTTAAATTATTTTTACATCATGTGTGTTTTGAGTGTATTATTTCCATTTAAAAGTGTTTTTATTTTTTTTATTTTTAAATACATGGTTTTCTCCATTTTGGGGCTTTCTGCCTCTATTTTTTAAAAAAATTCCCTCTATTCTTGATTTTTTCTTCATATTTTTATGATTTTGTTTGCAACAATATCAATGTTTTAAGAAATGGTTTAATTTTTTGCAATTTTAATCTTAAATCAAAAAAGAGGGTGCTACTAGTAGTAGCTCTTTTTGTTTCATGGTTTAATTTTATGATTTTTTTCATAGAAGAACAAGTTGTTAGGGCCATTTTTAATCCCCTGATTAATTTGTAATTAATTATGATTAGTAATGGTTTATGTCAGCATGGAGATAATATTTCCATTCTATGGATTGTAAATAATATAAATGTGTAATATAAAATCCAAACAATTGATTGATGGGTGAATCCCAAGTATTAGCCATGATACCACTAGAGGGAATACTAAGGGGGAATCCTATAGAGATTTCATCATGCTCAAGAACTGAAGCCTCCTTGCTAAATTATCTATTTTTGAGAATAATAAGTTATTTCCCTTTTTCCTGAATTCAAAGCAAATCAGTTGATGGAGGGGATTGGTAGTTGAAAAACCAACCACTCACAATGAATGGAAGCGTGGGAGACTGACTAGGACAGTATAAAATTTTCATCCTAAGGTACAAAAGAGCACTCATCTCACCATAATGGACCCACGAGATTTCCTCGTGATAGAAGTAAGAAAAAGTGCAGGTTGAGAAACTTCTTGGGGATAGGAAAGAGAAATGCATATGTGTGTGTTGGAAGAGGATCCAGCTTGGAAAAGGGAAGAGACAATGATGAGAAGGAGAATATGTTGTTGAGAGCTATGGGAGAACCCACGCGTGGGTATACAGACAAGAGTTTTCATATCAAGGTTGTGTGCATGGCTAGTCTGAGAAACTAGAACCAGACTTGAGTTGAGAGGACTTCGATCTTGGTGCTGGGAGGGAACTTGAGAAAACATCTTGGAGGCCCTGGGCATGATGGGTGTAAGGATTCTCAACTAGTGGTTGTGTGAAGGAGAGTGGCCTTTTTCTTTGTAATTTCTCTGAGATCCTGAGATATTTCCCTGGTGATATCATGGCTTGACATGGGGGTGGCCAGATTGCATAGAATTAGTGCATCTGAGCCTATGGTTGGGTGGAAAGGAATTCACCCTCAATTAGTTGGCCTAGACAACATTATATGAACATATAAGTGCACACTAACATTTTTCATCATGTAATATCTTATCAATTATGTAATCTATAAATTGTTTTAAACTGAATAAAATTCAAGAATGCAGTGAAAGATATGTATGTGTTTTGTTCTCTTATTGTCTGTGTTCCTTAATGGATTTTGTCTCTTGTGATGTGTGATAATTGAAGAGATAAACTAGGCTCTAAATTCACAGTCTCTTTTTGTGTTATAAATTTATGGTTATTTAAACTCTAAGAACATGCTATAAGAGGGCTTGGTCAAAGATATTAAGACTCTGAGAATGAGTAAAGAATGCATGGATTAATGCTCTCTATGTGCCTTAAGTCTTAATTACTATTTGTTGTTCCCTATGAAATATGAAATAATGGGTATGCCTGATATCTGAGTGCTAGGTTTGTTTTACCTGAGTCGCCTGGACATTTTGGGCTTATAACCAATGAAATTTGCATGAAGTAGAATTTGTAATTGAGTAAAATTGAGTAGGAAGGTTTTCCTGTTGGCCTTGTGTTGGGAACGATTCAAACTTCTATTCGAAGTAGGGAAGAGAAGGCCTAAAATTTGGTATTCATCCCCTTTAACATAGATCACAACACGAGATGCAATAGATCCCATATATCCAGTTGTGTAGCATCGGGGATATCTAGAGATCCACGCATCTAGCCCATTTAATTAATCAACTCTTATTGAAACCCTAGACACCCGACTGGTCTTTGTTTCACCAACTATGTTTCACGGCTTATACAACCCATTAATGAGTGTGGAGAGGTGTAATCAGACCCCCAATACACCAAAGGGGTAGGGTTCCAGGGTAAGGTTCTGACTCCTCTTCCCTTACAAGTTTATGAATCGAAGGAGGATGTTGGGGCATGTGTGGATGATGTCACGAGGACATATGGTGCCAAGTGTCGATTGGTTTCATCGACCAGTTGTGGAAAGGTGTCAACACCTGACTGGAGTGGGTATAAGGGGGAGGGTCCATGGATTGTGTGATTTTATCCACTGGGGGATGAGATCTCAGCCATTGGATCTAGTGGATGAGGGTTCTCAACTGTTGATTTCCAAAGTAATATCAAGAGGGATTTTTCACCCCAGATAACTGAACCATTGGATGAATGGAAGTTTCTTGCAATGACTTCTTAAGGAGACGAGTTTCCCAGATTCTCGATGGGTCAAGGTTCTGAGGAAGGGTTTTATGGATTAGAGCCCATATGAATTGTGATGAAGTGTATTTTCATGTCAATCAACAGGTCGTGCCATGGTTGGAACACGTGTCGCGAAGGACATCATGCCATGTGTTCAGGATAGTTATAGTTCCAACGCAAAGTTTTGTCAGAAGTTGGAGGATGTGATGACTTTATCCTAAATGTGTCATGCCACATCATCAACCATGTATCATGCCATGTTATCTTATCAGTACAAAACTTCTTAGTCAGCTGCTACATGTTTGTGCCACATCAACTTGGTGTCTGGTCTAGCTATGAGGTGTCATGCTAGGTGGAATGCCATGTCGAGTCTACATGTATTTGGTTCCATCTAGACACATGGATATGTCATTTGTGAATGAGAAATTTATGGATTCCTAGGGTCCCATTTCCCGGTGTAGAAAGGGTTCTAGTTACACTAAGGTTTCAGAGCCTTGGTAATCGGTCCTCCAACAATTGAGAAATTTTTATGAGTGTCAAATTTTGAGGATACACTAGATCCTGGTGCGTGGTTGGGTTAACGCTTTGGGGCCCAGATAATTGAAAAATGTGAAATTTTCATTGTGTCAATTAATGGGGCATCCACCATAATCCCAGTGCCTAGTTGGGTAGGGTTCTGCCCCTGGGTTCATTCTGTTGACATTTAAGGTATATCCACTAGCTATTGGCCCAATACATGCCATGTTGGAGGATTATGTGTCTTGATACCACAAATCCCAGGTAGTGCCACATTCGATGGTACATGTGGTGAGGGTCCACGTGGACGTGAGGTGGTTTTGGCAGAAAAAGGTCTGAAAACTTTAAGAGGGCATGAATTTTTATTCCAAGATTGGATTTGAGCATGGTTATAGTCATTGGAAATCTATAGATGAGAAAAACTAAATTATGAGCTCAGATTTGGAATTGGAATTGTGGTTAAGGAAGGTAATTTAGAGGAAAGAAAAAATAAATTTTGACACCCCACCAACCTAAGCAAGGGTTAGGGGGTTGGGTTTGTTACACAATGCATATGGTCACAGGTTCAAACAAGTTGTAATTTTAACCGCCCCCGCCCCCCCAAAAAAAGAGGGTGATATTGGTAGCACCACTTTTCAATTTGGGAGTTGATTTTAAAGTTTTTTTTGCAATGATACTGGTTGTTAATGCCATGGGTTCAAACAAGTTGTAATTGCAAACCTAAAAACAAAAGGGTGTACTACCAAAAACATCACTTTTTATTTAAGGTGTTTATTATAATGATTTTGGTTAGAAAAAATAGTGGGTTTTAAGTTCATGGTTGAAAAATGTTGTAATTTTAAACTCAAACAAGAAAATATGTGATTCTAAGAGCACCACTTTTTTATTCAAGATTGATTTTGGGGTTTTTGACTTGTAGATGTTTACAACTAAAGTTCTCATTTTGAGGTCAGTTCTTGTCAAGTTGATAACTATGTTTTTAACATACATTTGCACAAGGGTTTGATCATAAACACTCACATGATATGCCTTTTCCCCCTTCTCGATGTTAGATAGTGTTGGAAATTGTAGCTTGACTTGGAATTCTTTATGCTTGGTAAGAATTACTTCTTGGATGTTTCCATATGAAAAATGCGAATGCCATTTTTGTAGGACAACATCAATATATTCAAGTTATTTATTATTGGAGTATATATCTTCTGTATTCATGTTATTTCTATTGGAAGTGTCCATATGATCAAGAAAAAAAATCATTTATCTTTCAAATCAAGCCAACTTACCCCCAAAATCAATGCCTAGATATAGGGTTTCCAAAAATTGCTCTCCCTTATGAAGGAGAGATTGATTTGAAAATTCAACCTCCTCTCCTTGAATGAAGGACCGATTCTCCCTTTCATATTCCAACTGAAATCTAGGGTTACATGAGTGTAGGAAATATATTTTATTGTAAATATTTATATGAGTTCTATGAATTTCTTGATGCCCCCCTTCTCGGTCCCAATCATTTAGCCTATATATTGAAAATGATTAAATTCTCACTATTGGTCTTGTTCATTTGAAAGAAGGGAAGGGAGTGGAAAGTCAAGGAACATTATAGGTTTTCCATTAAAGGTCCCCTCAACTTCCTCTTCACTGCATGGTATTTGAAATAAGGGTTGTCATAAAAGGATGGAAGTACAAAGTTTACATCATATTATTTTTTTGTAAGGAGAGCATAAGCTTTGGGGATTAACACTTATCTTTTTTGAACACCAGTAAGAGAGTAGTTCACAAAAATCCCTAATTGATAATGTTTTACAACCAAATGATTTGTGTTCTTTCCCATATAACACTACTCACTATTAGAGGAAGGGGAACAACTATCAACAAAAGCAGAGTTACATACCACTTGTAATTTTTGATATGGAGAAGAACTTGAAGCCCTTTTGCATATATCCTTAGACAACAACTTCATTAGAGTTAAAATTTTGATCCTGGAAATATGGCTCTAAGAAAACAACATCATGAAAGTCACCAATGAATTGATGTTCTTCAACATTAGAAACATCAAAATCAACACCATATTTTTGAAATTTTCTTTCTCGTCTTCATAACAAGCAAAGGCTTCATCTTCATGGTTTTCTTCATCATAACTAGCATTTTCATGGCCATAAAACATTGAATCTATAGTCTAAATTATTTTATAGTCTTGTATTTCTTGATTGAACAAATGAACAATCTTTGGTAGCACTCTTAACTTCTATTTTTTTTCAATATCTTGGATCTTAACTCTCATTAAATGAATCTATTCAATGGTTTCTCTCACATATATTTATTTCCTTGAAGGAAAAATAGAGGGAGAGTCTATATATATTCCATTTCAAGAACCAAATCAATGTGGAGTAGTTAGGTGAGATATTTTTTCCTTGAGAGCCACTACTTTCCCACCACAAGCAATGAATAACTAGTAATGGGAATACAGACCCATTCCCAAGTGGATTTATCGGTAACTTCCTAAGATGCTATAAATCTCCAATAATGCAAGATGTTGGATCACATTGTCCACTAGATTTAGAAAACAAAAAACAAATGAATAGTAGAGTCGCCAACATATTTTTCATTATATCCTAAGGATAAACTCTGTCCCTACCAATGACACCAATTCCTAATGTCGATGTTGCTAAAAAATTGATTTTATGTTCCAAGAAGATATCTCTCCCAAAAAATGGCACCATTTCCTATGTTTCCCCAAGGTTTTTCCCCTCACTCTTGCTAGGGGTCTCAATACTGAGACATAGTGCGCAAAAGAACCTTTCTATTCCATTCTTGACCTTTTCCCTAGTTATAAGACCATACAAGGGTACCCTCAATTGTCCTCAATTTATTTTCTTAACCTGTCACACTAGAACAACCTTTTCTATGAATCTCCTAGTGGATTTATTGGAGAGATAGGATGGTACGTGGTGTTTCCTTCAAAATCTGTTTAAAAAAAAATAGAACAAGTTTTGATTTGTGTGTTTTTTAAAGTGACCAAGAAGCCAAACAACAAGGGGATTTAATAGGTTTCATCCATAGGAATAATATTCTAAACCATGGGAACCATGATCTAGTTCTACTTGAAAAATAACTTAGAGAAAATGTACAAATATATGTTAAGGAGGAGGTTGAAATACTTTCCTAACACATATTTATTAGACAAGAAATCAAATAAGAAAAACACACATAGGTCCATTCATTTATTAAACACCATGTGAGACAAAAAATTAAAGGAAAACCAACATAACTTGCTTGAGAGATATTACTTCACTAGTTGCAATGTGCCCCAGTCCTGATTACACAATTTGATTGACATATAGCTTAGAGAAAATGAACACATATATGTTGAGAAAGAGGTCTAACTACTTTCCTAACACATATTTATTAGATAGTAAACCAAATGGGCAAAGAAAACATAGACCCATTTGTTTATTCAACGCCATGTAAGACAACAAATGAATGGAAAACCAGTGTAACTTGCTTGATATTTATTATTTCACTAGTTCCAATGTGCCTTAGTACCAATTACAAAATAAACCCAATAGTTCATTTATAAAATAGTAGCTCCAGTGTTAGGAACTATAAAACCTCAAATCCGAAACAACCATTCATTTATACAATAAGTGCACTAGGGATTGGGATAGTAAAATTATGGTCCTTGGCCTCCTTGCATCCCTTTATAGTATCTATTTCTTAGGTAATACTTATAGAGAGAAAGAGGAAGAAAAAAGGGAAGTAGAAGGAGAATTTTACTTTCTACTATAAAAATAGTGATACTCTAAGTAGATTCAGTTTCCGATGGACTTTTTCCACTATGTCACACTTTCTTACTATTGATTTGAACCTCTTATGCACCTCCAAAGTAAATGAGAAAAATATGTCTCTTATAGCCTATCAAGAGATAAAATGAACCCAAAATTACATTGGGAAGGCATCTCTTGACAACCAACCAGAGAACTCCATTTTCCCGTTGCCTCTACTAATTGTTTCATTCTTAGTTAGGGATTAATTTTTTTGAAGGGTTTCTTCTCTTATTTAATCCTACAAAATTAGGGGCACATGTGCAAAGTCTAACAAAAAAAAATTATTCATTGTGTTTGGTCATTTTTTCCCCCTTCTCGCACTACTTCTTCTTTCAGTTTGGAAAGGTGAACCTGCTTGAGATGAACCTATTGTTGCGGGTCGTTCAGAATACACTAGTTGACCAAGTGGCACTTGAGAAAGAGGGGGAATCCAATGAGGTGAACCTATTTGTGGATATTTCTTCGAATACTCATCTGCAATGTTGGGTAGTCATCCTTCTCGGTATTGAGGGGGGGTAGGGAGCACACCATGATGGTTTGTGGGCCATGGAAGTAAGATCCTAATCAAATATAGGTCATTTTTGGCATGTTTCAATAAATAAAATCCCAAACAGGCCCTGCTCTGTGATGCAATATCGATCATTGATCACTTACGAGTGAATAAAATGCTGGTCATTCACGATATGTTTCACACATGTAAGTTCTCGATGGAATACCAATTGTATATCCCAAAGAACCTCCCCTCCATGATGGAGTGTATACCTTTGATCTAAATTGGGTAGAGTGGATCCTCTTGTACTAAAAATAACAGTGTTCACTGATTGTTTCTTTTTCATCTTGCAAGGTGTTCCTTTCCATTCGATCTTTATTATGACAAACAATACTATACACTTCTTCGAAGTAGACATTCAATATTTATTACAATGGAGGACCACACACTTCTTTGAAGTATATATCCTTTATACCTATGAAAACCACTTTAGGCTTGGACAACATTTTGCATAGGCAATGAACATGGTTTAGAAAATCACCTTTCTCCCTCTGCAATTCATATGGTTGAGCCATGTGTTACCACCATTTTGGAATATGAAATCCTAACTCCCTATTCAAAACATGTATGTTCGACCTCCACAATCACTCTAGATCATTGATCATATGTTGATCTCTAAAACCACTACTGGATCTACTTGAGTAATTCAAAATGCTTGAAAGGAGGCCCCAATTGGAAAAGCGAGGTAAATTAGAATATCGGGCCAAAAAACAATTCGAAAGGGGAAACATATATACAAAATAGGCAAAATAATTCAACAAACAATGAGAAAGAGGATCGATCAATAGATCATGCCCAATTCGAAAATCAAGGAAAAAAATTCAAACATGGGAATAAATGAAGGAAAATAGGTTTTGATTCAAAGATCAACAATAAAACAAAAAATTTAACGAAAATAAAGTCTTGACAAAAAAATTAGGGCCAATCTAGAATTGAAAATAGAGTTCAAATGAGTAAAAAAAATGGTCCTGATTCCAAGATTGACTCTAACATTCGAAAAAAGAAATAAAATGATGCATGATTTGAAAATTGGGGATGTTTGAGGGATACAAATTCATAAAAAAATGGGTCCTTCAACAAAGGAAAATATTCTAAACATTTATAACAACTCAAATATATAGAGAAATTAGTGAATCCTAAAAACCTTTGAGTAATGGAAACTTCAAAGGTAAGGCTTGAATTTGAATTCAATTTTCCACAAAATATTTTGAGGTTTCAACAAGTTGACAACACAAACAACCTAGTTCCCAACCTAGCTTGGATGACATGTGTTGGAGAAATAATGTCCAATGTTAAGAAATGAAGGCCATGCTTGCTAATTTTTGGTACTAG
>ML785250.1:250535-301810 GCA_009831015.1 Picea engelmannii
AATGGTTTATGTCAGCATGGAGATAATATTTCCATTCTATGGATTGTAAATAATATAAATGTGTAATATAAAATCCAAACAATTGATTGATGGGTGAATCCCAAGTATTAGCCATGATACCACTAGAGGGAATACTAAGGGGGCATCCTATAGAGATTTCATCATGCTCAAGAACTGAAGCCTCCTTACTAAATTATCTATTTTTGAGAATAATAAGTTATTTCCCTTTTTCCTGAATTCAAAGAAAATCAGTTGATGGAGGGGATTGGTAGTTGAAAAACCAACCACTCGCAATGAATGGAAGCGTCGGAGACTGACTAGGATAGTATAAAATTTTCATCCTAAGGTACAAAAGAGCACTCATCTCACCATAATGGACCCACGAGATTTCCTCATGATAGAAGTAAGAAAAAGTGCAGGTTGAGAAACTTCTTGGGGATAGGAAAGAGAAATGCATATGGGTAAAATCATGAATCTGGGTAACACTTTTGTGACAATCGGGTCTCCAAAAATTTTAGCGGCAATTTTTCGACCGAACAAATGTTTCTTTCGGCCGAAATTTTTCACGTCAAATTTCACAGTGCCCTCGAAATTCGTGTACAATGTTTTTTGGATGAATTATTTTCCCGTAGTAAGCATATTTCGGCCGAAACGTTTATTTTTAACGGATTCTGTTAAAAACTAGGTTTCAGCCGAAAGAATATTTCGGTCGAAAACATGAAAATGGGACTGTTTGCAGGAAACTATAAATTCTCTCCATCTTACTTCATCTTTGGAGGTAGAAGACTCCTACAAATACTCAGAATTTAGTTTGAGAATTGATACCAACATTTTTAAAATTGAATCTACTTTCATTGGGTATAATTTGTTTTCATTTTCATTGTTTTTATTTATTTTTATTTAATTTTATAAAAAAATCATTGCATAATATTTTTAGGTGAGATTATGATTCGGTGAAATGAAAAATCCATATCTCTAAAAATACACAACGAGAAATTATGGAAAATTTATATTCATAATTGTTAAATTGTTCTCTTCAAAAGGGTATTTTTAGATTTTACTTTTAAGTAAAAATTAAGATAGATACAATGTGTAGAAAAACACGTGTTTAAAATCTGCAATGTTTTCATCAAGGTCAACTTAAAAAATTTCTAGAAATTATAATATTCATCCGTTAGATTCAAAATTATAGTCATAATAAAATAGAGTCTCTATAGATTGTTGCAGCATATTTCATTTCTTAAAAACATAAGTTTAATAATAGATACATTGTTGTGGAAAACAATAACTCGTTATCATTCCTTTCATGTTTAAGGAACGTACTGTTAAACAAATGACAAATTGACATATCAAATCTTGATAAAAAAAAAATTGAAAAATAGTCATTAGAAATATAAAAAAATTATTCACAAGTTTCGTTTTTACTGTAAAGTGAAATTCTAGATAAAAAAAATACTTTTGTATGTCGGAAGTTGAATAACTTGTGAAAATACAGTTTTTTTTGTCATACAACAAGCAAAAGTGTTACCCATCTTCATGATTTTACCCATATGTGTGTGTTGGAAGAGGATCCAGTTTGGAAAAGGGAAGAGACAATGATGAGAAGGAGAAGATGTTGTTGAGAGCTATGGGAGAACCCATGTGTGGGTATACAGACAAGAGTTTTCATATCAAGGTTGTGTGCATGGCTAGTCTGAGAAACTAGAACCAGACTTGAGTTGAGAGGACTTCGAGCTTGGTGCTGGGAGGGAACTTGAGAAAACATCTTGGAGGCCCTGGGCATGATGGGTGTAAGGATTCTCAACTAGTGGTTGTGTGAAGGAGAGTGGCCTTTTTCTTTGTAATTTCTCTGAGATCCTAAGAGATTTCCCTGGTGATATCATGGCTTGACATGGGGGTGGCCAGATTGCATAGAACTAGTGCATCTGAGCCTATGGTTGGGTGGAAAGGAATTCACCCTCAATTAGTTGGCCTAGACAACATTATATGAACATATAAGTGCACACTAGCATTGTTCATCATGTAATATCTTATCGATTATGTAATCTATAAATTGTTTTAAACTGAATAAAATTCAAGAATGCAGTGAAAGATATGTATGTGTTTTGTTCTCTTATTGTCTGTGTTCCTTAATGGATTTTGTCTCTTGTGATGTGTGATAATTGAAGAGATAAACTAGGCTCTAAATTCACAGTCTCTTTTTGTGTTATAAATTTATGGTTATTTAAACTCTAAGAACATGCTATAAGAGGGCTTGGTCAAAGATATTAAGACTCTGAGAATGAGTAAAGAATGCATGGATTAATGCTCTCTATGTGCCTTAAGTCTTAATTACTATTTGTTGTTCCCTATGAAATATGAAATAATGGGTATGCCTGATATCTGAGTGCTAGGTTTGTTTTACCTGAGTCGCCTGGACATTTTGGGCTTATAACCAATGAAATTTGCATGAAGTAGAATTTGTAATTGAGTAAAATTGAGTAGGAAGGTTTTCCTGTTGGCCTTGTGTTGGGAACGATTCAAACTTCTATTCGAAGTAGGGAAGAGAAGGCCTAAAATTTGGTATTCATCCCCTTTAACATAGATCACAACACGAGATGCAATAGATCCCATATATCCAGTTGTGTAGCATCGGGGATATCTAGAGATCCACGCATCTAGCCCATTTAATTAATCAACTCTTATTGAAACCCTAGACACCCGACTGGTCTTTGTTTCACCAACTATGTTTCACGGCTTATACAACCCATTAATGAGTGTGGAGAGGTGTAATCAGACCCCCAATACACCAAAGGGGTAGGGTTCCAGGGTAAGGTTCTGACTCCTCTTCCCTTACAAGTTTATGAATCGAAGGAGGATGTTGGGGCATGTGTGGATGATGTCACGAGGACATATGGTGCCAAGTGTCGATTGGTTTCATCGACCAGTTGTGGAAAGGTGTCAACACCTGACTGGAGTGGGTATAAGGGGGAGGGTCCATGGATTGTGTGATTTTATCCACTGGGGGATGAGATCTCAGCCATTGGATCTAGTGGATGAGGGTTCTCAACTGTTGATTTCCAAAGTAATATCAAGAGGGATTTTTCACCCCAGATAACTGAACCATTGGATGAATGGAAGTTTCTTGCAATGACTTCTTAAGGAGACGAGTTTCCCAGATTCTCGATGGGTCAAGGTTCTGAGGAAGGGTTTTATGGATTAGAGCCCATATGAATTGTGATGAAGTGTATTTTCATGTCAATCAACAGGTCGTGCCATGGTTGGAACACGTGTCGCGAAGGACATCATGCCATGTGTTCAGGATAGTTATAGTTCCAACGCAAAGTTTTGTCAGAAGTTGGAGGATGTGATGACTTTATCCTAAATGTGTCATGCCACATCATCAACCATGTATCATGCCATGTTATCTTATCAGTACAAAACTTCTTAGTCAGCTGCTACATGTTTGTGCCACATCAACTTGGTGTCTGGTCTAGCTATGAGGTGTCATGCTAGGTGGAATGCCATGTCGAGTCTACATGTATTTGGTTCCATCTAGACACATGGATATGTCATTTGTGAATGAGAAATTTATGGATTCCTAGGGTCCCATTTCCCGGTGTAGAAAGGGTTCTAGTTACACTAAGGTTTCAGAGCCTTGGTAATCGGTCCTCCAACAATTGAGAAATTTTTATGAGTGTCAAATTTTGAGGATACACTAGATCCTGGTGCGTGGTTGGGTTAACGCTTTGGGGCCCAGATAATTGAAAAATGTGAAATTTTCATTGTGTCAATTAATGGGGCATCCACCATAATCCCAGTGCCTAGTTGGGTAGGGTTCTGCCCCTGGGTTCATTCTGTTGACATTTAAGGTATATCCACTAGCTATTGGCCCAATACATGCCATGTTGGAGGATTATGTGTCTTGATACCACAAATCCCAGGTAGTGCCACATTCGATGGTACATGTGGTGAGGGTCCACGTGGACGTGAGGTGGTTTTGGCAGAAAAAGGTCTGAAAACTTTAAGAGGGCATGAATTTTTATTCCAAGATTGGATTTGAGCATGGTTATAGTCATTGGAAATCTATAGATGAGAAAAACTAAATTATGAGCTCAGATTTGGAATTGGAATTGTGGTTAAGGAAGGTAATTTAGAGGAAAGAAAAAATAAATTTTGACACCCCACCAACCTAAGCAAGGGTTAGGGGGTTGGGTTTGTTACACAATGCATATGGTCACAGGTTCAAACAAGTTGTAATTTTAACCGCCCCCGCCCCCCCAAAAAAAGAGGGTGATATTGGTAGCACCACTTTTCAATTTGGGAGTTGATTTTAAAGTTTTTTTTGCAATGATACTGGTTGTTAATGCCATGGGTTCAAACAAGTTGTAATTGCAAACCTAAAAACAAAAGGGTGTACTACCAAAAACATCACTTTTTATTTAAGGTGTTTATTATAATGATTTTGGTTAGAAAAAATAGTGGGTTTTAAGTTCATGGTTGAAAAATGTTGTAATTTTAAACTCAAACAAGAAAATATGTGATTCTAAGAGCACCACTTTTTTATTCAAGATTGATTTTGGGGTTTTTGACTTGTAGATGTTTACAACTAAAGTTCTCATTTTGAGGTCAGTTCTTGTCAAGTTGATAACTATGTTTTTAACATACATTTGCACAAGGGTTTGATCATAAACACTCACATGATATGCCTTTTCCCCCTTCTCGATGTTAGATAGTGTTGGAAATTGTAGCTTGACTTGGAATTCTTTATGCTTGGTAAGAATTACTTCTTGGATGTTTCCATATGAAAAATGCGAATGCCATTTTTGTAGGACAACATCAATATATTCAAGTTATTTATTATTGGAGTATATATCTTCTGTATTCATGTTATTTCTATTGGAAGTGTCCATATGATCAAGAAAAAAAATCATTTATCTTTCAAATCAAGCCAACTTACCCCCAAAATCAATGCCTAGATATAGGGTTTCCAAAAATTGCTCTCCCTTATGAAGGAGAGATTGATTTGAAAATTCAACCTCCTCTCCTTGAATGAAGGACCGATTCTCCCTTTCATATTCCAACTGAAATCTAGGGTTACATGAGTGTAGGAAATATATTTTATTGTAAATATTTATATGAGTTCTATGAATTTCTTGATGCCCCCCTTCTCGGTCCCAATCATTTAGCCTATATATTGAAAATGATTAAATTCTCACTATTGGTCTTGTTCATTTGAAAGAAGGGAAGGGAGTGGAAAGTCAAGGAACATTATAGGTTTTCCATTAAAGGTCCCCTCAACTTCCTCTTCACTGCATGGTATTTGAAATAAGGGTTGTCATAAAAGGATGGAAGTACAAAGTTTACATCATATTATTTTTTTGTAAGGAGAGCATAAGCTTTGGGGATTAACACTTATCTTTTTTGAACACCAGTAAGAGAGTAGTTCACAAAAATCCCTAATTGATAATGTTTTACAACCAAATGATTTGTGTTCTTTCCCATATAACACTACTCACTATTAGAGGAAGGGGAACAACTATCAACAAAAGCAGAGTTACATACCACTTGTAATTTTTGATATGGAGAAGAACTTGAAGCCCTTTTGCATATATCCTTAGACAACAACTTCATTAGAGTTAAAATTTTGATCCTGGAAATATGGCTCTAAGAAAACAACATCATGAAAGTCACCAATGAATTGATGTTCTTCAACATTAGAAACATCAAAATCAACACCATATTTTTGAAATTTTCTTTCTCGTCTTCATAACAAGCAAAGGCTTCATCTTCATGGTTTTCTTCATCATAACTAGCATTTTCATGGCCATAAAACATTGAATCTATAGTCTAAATTATTTTATAGTCTTGTATTTCTTGATTGAACAAATGAACAATCTTTGGTAGCACTCTTAACTTCTATTTTTTTTCAATATCTTGGATCTTAACTCTCATTAAATGAATCTATTCAATGGTTTCTCTCACATATATTTATTTCCTTGAAGGAAAAATAGAGGGAGAGTCTATATATATTCCATTTCAAGAACCAAATCAATGTGGAGTAGTTAGGTGAGATATTTTTTCCTTGAGAGCCACTACTTTCCCACCACAAGCAATGAATAACTAGTAATGGGAATACAGACCCATTCCCAAGTGGATTTATCGGTAACTTCCTAAGATGCTATAAATCTCCAATAATGCAAGATGTTGGATCACATTGTCCACTAGATTTAGAAAACAAAAAACAAATGAATAGTAGAGTCGCCAACATATTTTTCATTATATCCTAAGGATAAACTCTGTCCCTACCAATGACACCAATTCCTAATGTCGATGTTGCTAAAAAATTGATTTTATGTTCCAAGAAGATATCTCTCCCAAAAAATGGCACCATTTCCTATGTTTCCCCAAGGTTTTTCCCCTCACTCTTGCTAGGGGTCTCAATACTGAGACATAGTGCGCAAAAGAACCTTTCTATTCCATTCTTGACCTTTTCCCTAGTTATAAGACCATACAAGGGTACCCTCAATTGTCCTCAATTTATTTTCTTAACCTGTCACACTAGAACAACCTTTTCTATGAATCTCCTAGTGGATTTATTGGAGAGATAGGATGGTACGTGGTGTTTCCTTCAAAATCTGTTTAAAAAAAAATAGAACAAGTTTTGATTTGTGTGTTTTTTAAAGTGACCAAGAAGCCAAACAACAAGGGGATTTAATAGGTTTCATCCATAGGAATAATATTCTAAACCATGGGAACCATGATCTAGTTCTACTTGAAAAATAACTTAGAGAAAATGTACAAATATATGTTAAGGAGGAGGTTGAAATACTTTCCTAACACATATTTATTAGACAAGAAATCAAATAAGAAAAACACACATAGGTCCATTCATTTATTAAACACCATGTGAGACAAAAAATTAAAGGAAAACCAACATAACTTGCTTGAGAGATATTACTTCACTAGTTGCAATGTGCCCCAGTCCTGATTACACAATTTGATTGACATATAGCTTAGAGAAAATGAACACATATATGTTGAGAAAGAGGTCTAACTACTTTCCTAACACATATTTATTAGATAGTAAACCAAATGGGCAAAGAAAACATAGACCCATTTGTTTATTCAACGCCATGTAAGACAACAAATGAATGGAAAACCAGTGTAACTTGCTTGATATTTATTATTTCACTAGTTCCAATGTGCCTTAGTACCAATTACAAAATAAACCCAATAGTTCATTTATAAAATAGTAGCTCCAGTGTTAGGAACTATAAAACCTCAAATCCGAAACAACCATTCATTTATACAATAAGTGCACTAGGGATTGGGATAGTAAAATTATGGTCCTTGGCCTCCTTGCATCCCTTTATAGTATCTATTTCTTAGGTAATACTTATAGAGAGAAAGAGGAAGAAAAAAGGGAAGTAGAAGGAGAATTTTACTTTCTACTATAAAAATAGTGATACTCTAAGTAGATTCAGTTTCCGATGGACTTTTTCCACTATGTCACACTTTCTTACTATTGATTTGAACCTCTTATGCACCTCCAAAGTAAATGAGAAAAATATGTCTCTTATAGCCTATCAAGAGATAAAATGAACCCAAAATTACATTGGGAAGGCATCTCTTGACAACCAACCAGAGAACTCCATTTTCCCGTTGCCTCTACTAATTGTTTCATTCTTAGTTAGGGATTAATTTTTTTGAAGGGTTTCTTCTCTTATTTAATCCTACAAAATTAGGGGCACATGTGCAAAGTCTAACAAAAAAAAATTATTCATTGTGTTTGGTCATTTTTTCCCCCTTCTCGCACTACTTCTTCTTTCAGTTTGGAAAGGTGAACCTGCTTGAGATGAACCTATTGTTGCGGGTCGTTCAGAATACACTAGTTGACCAAGTGGCACTTGAGAAAGAGGGGGAATCCAATGAGGTGAACCTATTTGTGGATATTTCTTCGAATACTCATCTGCAATGTTGGGTAGTCATCCTTCTCGGTATTGAGGGGGGGTAGGGAGCACACCATGATGGTTTGTGGGCCATGGAAGTAAGATCCTAATCAAATATAGGTCATTTTTGGCATGTTTCAATAAATAAAATCCCAAACAGGCCCTGCTCTGTGATGCAATATCGATCATTGATCACTTACGAGTGAATAAAATGCTGGTCATTCACGATATGTTTCACACATGTAAGTTCTCGATGGAATACCAATTGTATATCCCAAAGAACCTCCCCTCCATGATGGAGTGTATACCTTTGATCTAAATTGGGTAGAGTGGATCCTCTTGTACTAAAAATAACAGTGTTCACTGATTGTTTCTTTTTCATCTTGCAAGGTGTTCCTTTCCATTCGATCTTTATTATGACAAACAATACTATACACTTCTTCGAAGTAGACATTCAATATTTATTACAATGGAGGACCACACACTTCTTTGAAGTATATATCCTTTATACCTATGAAAACCACTTTAGGCTTGGACAACATTTTGCATAGGCAATGAACATGGTTTAGAAAATCACCTTTCTCCCTCTGCAATTCATATGGTTGAGCCATGTGTTACCACCATTTTGGAATATGAAATCCTAACTCCCTATTCAAAACATGTATGTTCGACCTCCACAATCACTCTAGATCATTGATCATATGTTGATCTCTAAAACCACTACTGGATCTACTTGAGTAATTCAAAATGCTTGAAAGGAGGCCCCAATTGGAAAAGCGAGGTAAATTAGAATATCGGGCCAAAAAACAATTCGAAAGGGGAAACATATATACAAAATAGGCAAAATAATTCAACAAACAATGAGAAAGAGGATCGATCAATAGATCATGCCCAATTCGAAAATCAAGGAAAAAAATTCAAACATGGGAATAAATGAAGGAAAATAGGTTTTGATTCAAAGATCAACAATAAAACAAAAAATTTAACGAAAATAAAGTCTTGACAAAAAAATTAGGGCCAATCTAGAATTGAAAATAGAGTTCAAATGAGTAAAAAAAATGGTCCTGATTCCAAGATTGACTCTAACATTCGAAAAAAGAAATAAAATGATGCATGATTTGAAAATTGGGGATGTTTGAGGGATACAAATTCATAAAAAAATGGGTCCTTCAACAAAGGAAAATATTCTAAACATTTATAACAACTCAAATATATAGAGAAATTAGTGAATCCTAAAAACCTTTGAGTAATGGAAACTTCAAAGGTAAGGCTTGAATTTGAATTCAATTTTCCACAAAATATTTTGAGGTTTCAACAAGTTGACAACACAAACAACCTAGTTCCCAACCTAGCTTGGATGACATGTGTTGGAGAAATAATGTCCAATGTTAAGAAATGAAGGCCATGCTTGCTAATTTTTGGTACTAGTTTGATATTCCATTCAACTGTGACAAAAATCCTTATTGACAATCTATGATTAGTGTAGTTTATTTTATAGGTCTAGGGTTCAAAGCACCTACATATAAGAGCCTTAGGAAATATTTTGTGTTAGAAACTATTGATGATATTAACCTTATACTTATTTAGTTTCATTCATCGTTCATATTTTTAGCACTAGAAGTCACCTCTGGATTGCAGCAGAGGTAAGCCCAGTACCCATCAGTTTGTATGCCACAATGAATAAATTTAAGGGTGGTCTAATGGATGCAGACTCAAGATAATATCCCTTTAACTCAGAAAAATGGAATGGCATGTGCAGGAAAATGAGGTCTCGGTCTAACTTCAGTTAGTAATTTGAAATAAGGGTGAGTAGGGGGGAGAAATTGAGGAGAGTGAAGAGGTCTGCTATGGACATCTGGTCTTCCAGCAGCCTACAAAAGAAAAACTCAAAAGACAAGATCCTCTTGGTTCAAAGTTTTGAGGCACTGAATGAAATTATCACTGAACTTATATCAAGCATACACCACAATTAGATAACAATAACCTAACTAGATCATCCATGCCCAAGTCATTCAACGTTGGGAAAACACAAGACAGAGACTGAGTAAAACTGGTGGCGGTGTCCCTGTGATCAAACCTACATCACAAAAACATAACTACCCTCAGATGGATCCTCCATGCCCGAGTGTTCCAACACCTCTGTTTATAGAGATATGAAAAGAAGCTGACGTTAATTAAACAAGAAGTATCAAATACAAATACATTACCAGAAAACCAGAGGATTTACTAAAACTTTACAATCGGGAGCTTAGCTCAACCATTGACCCTAAAAAAATATGAGAACGACTCCTATATACTCAGAGAAAACCCTAGAGACCTGCTTGAGACTTTACATTGAAGGATTTATGTCTGCATGCTTCCTGGTATACTGCGCATGCAACTTCCTATCAGAAGCGAGTTCTGTTAGACGCAATCACATTTCAGAACGGACCCGCAGATGCACCGACTAGCTAACAGTCCTTCCCTGGGATTTTCATTTATGGTGGAAATGATGTTCAACCACCACCACCCAACCTCAATAACTGCTCCATCAGGGTCGGGGAAGGCCCAAGCTAATTCTGTACCTATAGGACGTGGCGGCCTCAGTACTACGTCGTCTAAGTCTGAGTTGGATGCTTGCGAGGAAGCCTGACAGCGGATGTGGTTATTGACAAAGAGATGGCACTCTCGTCATGGAATATCGAATGGGAGATGGCCAGGTGGTTGACCGTGAATGGGGAAGAGAAGACTGAAGATAGTGTGGGGGGCACATAAGAAAGAGCCGAGGTGTAAGAGGACGTAGGTGATGTGGAGCGAGGCGACACAGGTGGCGAGAGATGAGAAGGGGAGATGTGGCAGGTGGGACGGTGAGTGGAGGACATGTGTGAGGGAGAGAAAGTCATAGGGGAGCGGGTGGATGTGACGGACATAGGAGAGAGATGGAGTGGGGGACAGTTGTTGATGGGGCAGACGACCACATGTCGACCTAGGATAGGGCACTATATGCACATGTGCATATCGGGGTTGCGAAAAGCGGTTTGATTCTTCCCCTCTTTTGGGCCCGATGTGTGTCTCTGGATGACACGTAGTGCCTTTACAAAACCACGGTTTCTTCCCCAGCCTGCCCTACATTTTTTATCGACCGCGCATGTTGAGGCACTGATATGGCCATCAACCATCGATCTGGAGTGCCCAGATCTCAGCCGCCCAGATTTGCACGTGCCTTATCACTCCACGCCAAAAGGTCACATCATTCGTTCGACTTCGAATAGAAGTCGGTTTGTGGGTTTTTTTTCATTTTTTCCATTCTTATGCCAAAACACCACTTCCTAAGGAAAACACCCCCGATTAGCAATATGTGTTAATATTAGGCTCCATGGGGGATATAGTCCTCCCTGCGAGGCTCTAAGAAATCTTCTGCAACTTAAGTGCCTTACTGTTGGGTTGGAGTCTCCTACTAGAAAACAAAATAAATAAATAAAGAATGGTATTTACAATGGTGGGACGCTGACTGTGGTTTCAAACAAAAAATATTTTCAGGAAGTGCCCATTTATAGGGCCACCAAAAAAATTTTTGCCCTCCAAGCTTTGCAACCTGTAGGTGTTGTTTGGAAATGCTTCAGAAATCTTGAAGGGACCGATCCAAAGGGCATCAAATTTTCCATGTTTTCCTTTATCTTGTCTGGGCGCATCCCATTTAAGCACTAGATCTCCCAACTGGAAATCCTCTTTTATCGCCTTTCTGTCAAAGGCTTGCTTGATCTTCTGTTGACGTTCATGTGATTTGTCTAGTACCTACTCTCTAGTCTACTGGACTTCTACCAACTGTTGCACTCTCCTGATCATATCATCGGGCTCTCCTTGATAATCCTGAAAAGAACTTTGCCACAAGCAGGGCAAGTTGAGAAGGGAAAATGGCCTCAACCCCATAGACAAGCTGGAAAGGGGAGAGGCCTAGGGACCTCTTTGTTGTCACTCGATCAACCCATAGAGAAAATTTGACCTTTGAATCCCATGCTTTCTTGTTGTCCTCTAACAGTCTTTTGATGATCTTTATCAGAATTTTGTTAGAGGACTCTCCTAATCCATTTCCTTGAGGGCAGTAGAGGGTAGAGTGGATTAATGAAATCCTGAAATGCTCATGGAATTTGATAAATGGATTAGACTTGAAGGATGCAGCGTTATCGGGGATGATTCTATTCAGACAACCAAACCTTTCCATAATATCTCCAAGGAAACCAATGATCACTTTGTGAAAAGCACTCCTTGTGGGAATAACTTCTATCCATTTGGTGAAATAGTCTGTTGCATTTAAGATCCACCCGTGTTGACCGCTTGAAGAAGGATGAATTTCCCTAATGAAGTCAAGACCCCACTGCTGAAAAGGTCCTAAAGCCACTAAGGGATTCAATGGCAGAGATTTGAGTTGCTGCTTCCTAGAGAATATCTGAAATTTGATGCAAGATCTGACTTTTGTATAGAAATTTGTGAACAGAGTAGACCAGAAGTACCCATCCCTGAGAATTTTATAGGTCGTGGTCCTCTAGAAATGATGTCCCCCACACAGGTTGTCATGAAATTCAAGAATAATTTTTTGGGTCTCCTGGGGGTCTAGACATCTCATAAGCACACCCAAAGGGTCCTTCCAATACAAGATCTGATCAATAAGGAAATACCTGATTGCTTTGAGCTTTAAATATCTTTCCTTGCTTCTTCCCACACCATCAGGGGGTATTAATACTTGTAGAAAATAAATAATTTCCTTATACTAGGTGCATTCTGCCAATGGAGAGCCATCCTGAGGATTGTTATTAGGCAACTCAGCCTGCTGATCTTCTGAGAAAGTGTTGATGAAGTTCACCCTCAAAGCTTTACAATTAGATTCAACCAACAATTTGGCTAAACCTTAGCCTTTAACTAGATTGGTGGGTTTTATTTCCAGATCAATTTCAAGGATTTTGGAAATCCACTTGCTCCTTCTTCCATCTATGTTAGGTTGAATAAGAATGTCCTTCACAGTAGATGAAGGGACATATGCAATAACCTTTGAATGCAGGACATAAACTCTGAAAGATTTGAGATCTTTCACCAAGGCATTGGCATGTTTCTCCATGATGTCATATTTCACCTCTGTATCTCATAGTGCTCTGCTGAAAAATGAAATAGGTTGCTCCATCCCTTCAACGTTTTTCTGCAATAAAACAGTTGCCACTGTATCAAAAGAAGCAAAATAAAAAATTATAAAATCCTTGGAATAATTAGGACTGATAAGAACAGGTGCCTCAGTCAACTCCTTCTTGATTTGATTGAAGGATTCTCTAGACTCAGTAGTCCATTTTACTTCATTTCCCTTTCTAAGCATGGCTATGATATGTTTCACCAATTCAGCGAAATTTGAAACAAACCTTCTTAGAAAAATAATTTTTCCCAGGAAGGACTGAATCTCTTCCCTAGATCTAGGAAGTGATAAGGTTTGTATAGCCTACACCCTGCTTGAATTGATTCTTACTCCCTCAACAGATACTATATGCCCCAGTAATTTTGCCTCCTTCATGGCAAACAAATATTTCTTAGGATTTAGGGAAAGACCAAACCTTCTGCATTTCAGGAAGACCTTTCTTAGATGGCATCAATGTTCTTTATCAGATCTGAAGAAGACTATTATGTCATCCATATAGATGACCACAAATTTATCATTTTCCCCAATGAAGTCTATGTCCATGGCTCGCTGAAAGGTTTCTCATGTGTTCATTAACCCAAAGGGCATTTTGGAATACATGAATGTACCCAAGGAGTGGTGAAGGCTATCTTTTCTTTGTCTTCAGGCAAGACAGAGATCTGATTGTAGCCAGAAAAACCATCAATCTTGGAAATCCTAGATGCACCTGTTACCCTCTGCAATATGTGTTTCATCTTTGGCAGTGGGTAATTATCCTTATTTGAGCTCCTGTTCAGGTTTATGAAATCGACACACGGTCTAATTTCTCCTTTCTTTTTTATTACTGGGACCAGGTTGGCTACCCATTCAAAATATCTCAGGGGAACAATGATTTGGGCATCCAACAACTTCTTCACCTCCCTTTCCATAATAGGCAACAACATAGGATTTATCTGTCTTAATTTCTTCCTAAATGGTTTGGCTTCTTCCTTTAGTGGGATCTTGTGTTCATTGACATTGGTGTCATATGTTTTGAGGTCTTCATAGTTCCATGCAAACACATCAGAAAATTCCTTTAATATCTCAACATACTCGTCCTTCTTCTCCCTTGACAGGCTTCTTGAAAACTTGACAAACTTTGGATCCTCCTTTGTACCTATATTGCACTCAGCTATGTCAGCATTCTCATTTGAGACTTTACCCTTCACTGCCACATCATTTCTGTCAAATAGTCTTTCCAAAGGAACTGGTCCCTTTGGGATGTGATTGTTGGGTAGTTGGACAATGTGATGATCAACAATTTTGTTCAGTAAAACATCAGCATGAGGATCTATGTCAGAATCAAGATCTTGATCGATGTGTAATGCAGAAAACTCATCCACATTTTCCAGGAATATTTTGATTTCAAGATCACCCTCAAACACCTTCCAATGCTTGACATTGTCAGGTATAGAGGGCTTGTACTTTACTTATATATCATACCCGAGCTTGGGTGGCAGAGAAATTCTGAAATTTCTTGCTGAGACAGCCAAAGAATCAACCATGACATTTTCTTCTCTGGGGATAAATGAAATGTTAAATGCTAAGAAAAAACTGTCAATGAGGTACCACGCTTCATTTCTGTAACTTCTGAGCCAAGGGTGTTTGGCCTTATAAGTGTTTCTAATCTTCTGGATAATCAACTCAGCATATCCAAACACTGATATCTCTTCAATTCCCATGTCCTTTGCAACCCTCAAACCCAGAACAAGGGCTTCATATTCTGCCACATTATTGGTAGTTTCAAATTCTAACTTGTAGGATAGAGATATAGTTTTCTGACCAGGGAAAACAAGGACTACTCTAGCACCAACACCTTCTCTAGAGGAAGCTCCATCAAAGAACATTTTCTAAATAGAGGAAACCAGAGGAGAATCCCCACATAGAGTAATGGAATTTTTGATCTCAAGAGGGGACTCAGGGGCATCACTGAGTTGTAATAAGATGGATCCAAAATCAATATCCATGGCAAAGATAGGATGATTGGTGGGGTTTTCTTCATCATTGATAATGTAGGCCAAATGAGCTTCTCTATACAATCTTCTATCCTCCCCTCCAAAGACTGGAATGGTAGCATATGTGAGGTCCATATTCAAGGTTCCTCCAAGTCTTTTTATCCAAGATCTTGACAAGAGCATGCCAAAAGTGGGACAAACATATGCTACCACAATCTCCATGACCACACTTTTCATGGGCAGCTGAAACAAGGTCACCACCAAATCTTTAATGACCCCAAAACATTTGACCCTTCTCGAATCAAAAGAATACAAATCATGATAATATTTAGTGATTTCTAATCTGAGTTCTTCCATGACAATTTTGGGCATGAGATTATGATATGCCCCTGAGTCCATAAAGCAGTTATGCAGCACCTTATCATGTATGTTCAGGGATGTATAGAAGGGAGGGGATGAATAATATCTATCTTCTACCATAGGACCTAGTATGACTATTGGCTTCTCGTCTTGGAGATTTACTGAGTCTGTGGAATGGAAAGATGGCTCAGACTGCAATAGTTTAGAGAGGGACCTTTTAAAATCCTCGTGCTTGACCAACTCTGAAAGGGGTACAAGGATTCTAATTTTTTGAATTTCATGCTCTAAGCTAAAGGAGGAAGGGGGATTCAGAATTTATCTCACTTCTAGGATAGGGCCTTTAGCTAGTGTCAAGGGATTCTGAGCTTTATTTTCTTTGTTGTTGTTGTTTGCTGCATATTTGGCAGGCTTATCTTCTCTAAAAGGCTGCTTAGGGATGTCAAAATTCTCTTCTTTCTTATTTGACCTGAGGTTATATTTATGGGGACTGCTATTGGCCTTCTCCCCCTTACTCAACTAATTTATTTTGTTGTCCATGAGGGACTCCTCGTATGCAGATTGATTCAAATGGGTAAATGGGGAGGTGTCTCCAAGGCAGTGGATTTCAGGATCAAGCTCTTCTTCCTCCACTTCCTCATCAACCACGAGGTTATTTTGGAGAGGGGTTTGGATTTTCTGATCATCCCTATCTATGTTCCTCTGTTCCCTTTGCATCATCTGAGGGGCATTGTTAATATGCCTCCTGAAGTTGCCTATGCTTTCAACATTTTGGGCACTTTTATAACCTTGCTTCCCCTCGAATTTCATCTTCTCCATTTCTGCAGACAGTGATTTCACCATATTGGTTAATTCGTCCACTTGAGGGTGTGATGCAGAAGACCCAAAGGTTGAGGCTTCAGATCTCCCTCTTCCTATGTCTCTGTCAGCTTTGTTCCTAAGTCTGTCAACTGCCAATACATTGGATTCCACCTCCAGGGCTACATCTTGCATATGGGCTAGGGAAGTAGCTCTTCTCTCTCTCAACAAGAGGCAAAAATCAAGGTCAAAAGCACTATCATAAGTGATTTTGGCAGAGGCCTCCGTGGGCTTTATCTTAGTGGGGATCTTATTGTACATTTTGTTGAATATTTTGGAGAAGTCGGAGACAAATTTTCCCTCCTTTCTCTTTAGGGACCCAAACTCTGTGATATAATACATAAAATATTTTTTATCCCCCCATTGCCTCAAGATCGATCCCAACAATGGATCTAGGGGTCAATCCTCTAAACCATTTCCTAGCCTCACCATCAAGGCTCTAGACAAAGACTCTCATCTAGACATCCTCATTTTCAATATTCAGATTGTCTGCATAATTGTAGAAGGAAACAAGGTGTTCCTCAGCAATTATGTCTTCTTCTCCAGTGAACTTAGGCATATATTTCAGGTAATCTACAACAAGGAGAGCGTTCATGGGTTGAGGTAAGACCAGGGGGGCATATATAGAAGCCACTATGGCATCCATTCTGTTTCTAGGGGTATTGGCACATGCCATATGGATAATAGGTGGAGGAGAATTAGGAGGGGATGGAGTTCGAACAGGAGAAACTGGAAATGAGCCTCGAGGAAAGTGAAACAACAGAGGATTCAGAGAAAAGGATTCAAGGCTTGAGGGAACAAAGGTTTCCCTTTCTATAGTAGAAGCAACAACAATAGGAGGAGGGGTGGTAAATCCTGGGGTAGAAAAATCTTCTGAGGTCCTGGGTCTAGACCAAGGTATAATTTCAGGGGAAATAGGAGTGATGAAGCTTTCTCCTTCCAATCCAAAACCAGGAGGAGAAAACTCAATAGGAACACTCCCAAAGTTTAAAATTCGAGAAACTCCAACATAAGGTACAATAGGAAAATGAGAAGCAGATATCATAGTTTCTATAGGAGGATAGAGAAAATCATCAGAAATACATGGTTCAACAGTAGAAGTACCTTCTCGAAGGGCCTTTCCCTTTCTGACAATTTTCTCTGGGTCAGCTTCAGGTGTTGTTAAAGGTAGTTGTGGAGTATACCTCGTGTGTCTACCTCTGGAAGCCACAACTAAAACAATGGAGTCGCTAGTGGATTCGCCAAGTGCACAGTTTCAATCTTTGATGTACTAAGTTCTGATGCACCTTCATAACCAGTAAACTTTGTCGTTCAATCCCAGGGAAAATCTTCAATTCGTCCCCGACAACGATGCCATAAATGTTATCACTAGAATTCACCTCTGGATTGCAACAGATGTAAGCCCAGTACCCATCAGTTTGTATGTCACAATGAATAAATTTAAGGGTGGTATAATGGATGCAGACTCAGGATAATATCGCTTTAACTCGGAAAACTGGAATGGAATGCGCAGGAAAATGAGGTCTCAATCTAACTTCAGTCAGTAAGTTGCAATAAGGGTGAGTATGGGGAAGAAATTGAGGAGAGTGAAGAGGTCTTCTATGGACATCCGGTCTTCCAGCAGCCCACAAAAGAAAAACTCAGAAGACAAGATCCTCTTGGTTCAAATTTTTGAGGCACTGAATGAAATTATCATTGAACTGAGATCAAACATACATCACAATTCAATAACAATAACCCAACTAGATCATCCATGCCCGAGTCATTCAGCGTTGGGAAAACACAAGATAGAGACTGAGTAAAATTGGTGGCAATGTCCCTGTGATCAAACCTACATCACAAAAACATAACTACCCTCAACTGGATCCTCCATGCCCGAGTGTTCCAACACAATTGTTTACATAGATATGAAAAGAAGATGATTTTCATTAAAAAAGAAGTCTCAAATACATATGCATAACCAGAAAACCAGAGGATTTACTAAAACTTTACAATCAGGAGCTTAACTCAACCATCGACCCTAACAAAATATGGGAACGACTCCTATATACTCAAAGAAAGCCCCTGAGACCTTCTCGAGACTTTGCATTGAAGGCTTTACATCTGCATTCTTCCTAGAAGACTTTGCATGCAGCTTCTTCTCAGAAGCGAGTTCTGTCAGACACAATCACATTTCAGAACGAACCTGCAAATGCGCCGACTAGATGACAGTCCTTCCCTGGGCTTTCCATTTATGGTGGAAATGATGTTCAACCGCCACCACCCAACCTCAATAACTGCTCCATCGGGATCGGGGAAGGTCCAAGTCAATTCTACACCTGTAGGGTGTGGCAGCCTCAGTACTACGCCATCTGATTCTGAGTTGGATGCTTGTGGGGAAGCCTGATAGTGGACGTGGTTGCTGACAAAGCGATGGCGCTCTAGTCATGGAATATCGGATGGGAGATGGCCAGGTGGTCGACCATGAATGGGGAAGAGAATATTGAATATAGTGTGGGGCCCACACAAGTAAGAGCTGAGGTGTAAGAGGACGTAGGTGATGTGGAGCGAGGTGACACAAGTGGCGAGAGATGAGAAGGGGAGATGCGACAGGTGGGATGGTGAGTGGAGGACAGGTGTGAGGGAGATAAATTCATAGGGGAGCAGGGGGATGTGACATACAGAGGAGAGAGATGGAGTGGGGGACAACTTTTGACGGGGCATACGGACACATGTCAACCTGGGATAGGGCGCTATATGCACATGTGCATATCGAGGCCGCGAAAAGCGGTTTGATTTCTCCCTACTTTTGGGCCCAATGTGTGTCTTTGGATGGCACGTAGCGCCTTTACAAAACCATGGTTTCTTCCCTGACCCGCCCTACATTTTGCATCGACCACGCATGTTGAGGCACCAATATGGCCATCGACCATCGATCTGGAGCACCCAAATCTTAGTCGCCCAGATTTTAGCGTGCCTTATCACTCCGCGCCAAAAGGTCACATTGTTCGTTCGACTTAGGATAGAAGCTAGATTGTGGGTTTTTGTCCATTTTCTCAATTCTTATGCCAAAACACCACTCCTTAAGGAAAACACCCCCGATCAACAATATGTGTTAACAGATATAATCAAGATGCACCATCATGAGTGATGGATGGATAGATATGAAGAATAGAATTATAATAAATTTCCTCATATATTATCTAAAGGGCATATAATTTCTCAAATCAATAGGTACCTTCGAAAACGTTAAGTGTTCCCAATTGATTTGTGAAATGATGGAGGAAGTTGCTCAAGATGTGGGAGAATAAAATGTTGGACAAATTGCTATGATAATGCAACTAGTATAAGGTTGTTGGTAGACATTTTGAGCTTAGGCACACCTCCATATTATGGACCACTTATGCTACATATTGCATAGATTTAATGCTCAAGGATGTTGGTAAAATTGTTTGGATATGAGAGGCTATGGATAAGGAAAAATCCATAACCAAATACATTTACAATCAATAAATTTTCTTAGCACCTTGAAAATATATACTAGAGGTAAGGAACTTGTTTTCCCTGCAATGACTAGATTTGCAACAAATTTCATCTCCTCACAATCACTCATTAACCAAAAGACAAATCTCAAGAGGATGTATTTGGGACCTAAGTGGATGGGATCTAAACATGGAAAATCCCTTGAAGGCATTGGAATTGTTTCTCTTTTTCTTAATCCTGGTTTTTGGAAAGATGTCGAAGAGATTATGGTTTCCACTGAGTCACTTGTCAAAGCGCTCAAGTACTTAAAGATTTTCAATGTTAAACCTCAAAGTGAAATTTCATTTCATTTTCAAATTTCATTGATATCAAAATTCTAATGTTTAGCGACTGACTTTGAACTTTCAATATGGTTGATGGTGATAAACACGCTATGGATTACATTCACGAGGAAATGGATTTCACCAAGGAGGCCATTAAAACAAGATATTGAGATGAGGCCACCAAGTATAAGCTTATTTGGGATATTGATAAATATTTAGAAAGGAAGTTGCATTCCCCCTTACATGTAGTTGGGTACCTTTTAAGCCCAACATGTTTTTATGATAAGACCAATTTTAATGAGGATGCATAGTTTGTTAGAGGGTTGATGATGTGCATTGAAAGGTGCTTCCTTGATCAAGAAATCTAAATATACACCTGTTATAACCCTATATTTCATAGGATCAACTAATGACTGGAAATTTCTACTTTTGTTGTATTGTTTTTGGTTGTAAATAATATTTCCTTCTGCAAATGATTTACAAAAGAAAAGAAAAAAGAATAAAAGACAAAACAAAAGAAAAAGAAAAAGAAAAAAAAAAAAAAGAATAAAAGAGGGCATAAAAGAAAAATAATAAGGCCCCATGCAAAAAAAATGGCTTGATCCATACAGTCTAACCATGGTCAAGTATTTTTAAATTTATGCTGATAGGATTAGTGAATAAATCTTGGCTAAACTGTTTAATCTTAGCCAAGTAGATAGGCTAGTTAGTGAATAAAAATTTGATCAAACTGTCTAAACTTGATCAAATGGCCCCATGGTAGAGTAATTTTTAGCCCAACAATCTAATCTGGGCCAAATGTGTTAGGTAAATAGATTAGGACATAGGTTAGATGATTTTCTTTAAATAAAACAAGCATGAAGTTGGTTGAGATTCTTTGTTTTTATCATTAGAAAGGTTTTGTTCTAACTCCTTGGTGGAAAAATGAAAAGAAGCAGTGCAAAAAACCCACAAAATGGCTCTATCCTAAGTTTTATGCATGGTAATGTGATTCATGCCCTGTGATTAAACGGTGCACCTAGATCAACAACTGAGCACACGACGCTCATATCTATGACCTACAGGTAATATCGAACCCCCCCCCGACCGTTCTACCTTTAACCGGGGGGAGAGGGGGGGGGGTCTGAGTTGGTGGTTTTCCCCGGCGGGCCCCATCCTAACGTGGTGCATTTATGTTAACTCGGACCCCCCTTTCTCTAAACCAATTACCGCCAACCCCCCCTCCAAGTAAACCGCCATACCAACTTCCCATACCATCGCTGCCTTATGACATCATACTCCATTATCGTTGTTTATGAGTCATGGGGCATTATTCCACCAGCGTACCTTTTCCCCAATCACCCGTCACACGTCACATCCCATTCACTCATTCTCCACTCCCTATCCTCCACGTCACCCTCATGAAACCGTCACCTATCCGTTACCCTCCACCTCATCCCTAAGATGTCCGTTGGCCAATCAATACAGCCAAACATATCCATTAAACCTGCTAACTTGTCCCTCGCACCCCAACGGATACTCATTCGTCCAAATAATTATGTTCTTTGTCGCTTCTTCACCATCCACGATCCAGACACCTCTGAAACCATTATTCTCTTTTCTTTTTTCGTCTACAACCTCCATTAATTCCTGAAATCTACAGTCAACATCATTTCTTTTTCAAATTTTGCAAGTATCAGTCTAAGGGATGGCCCCAAAGTCCAAACGTTAAGAAGTCAATGAAAATTGTTTCCTCCCGCCTCCTGTTGACCTCAATCGGACCCTTCTGGCCGACAAATATTACTTGATTTCAGAGCCCAAATGTAAATTTTATTTTGCTGAGTTACACTCATGGTTCAAAGACACCTTCTTAGACCAGAGTGACGAGATTGGACTCTGGGAGTCCAGTCTCCCACTGTATCTCTTTCCCCAAGTTCATCATTTTCCCAAGTTCGCACTCAAGTGCCAAGCACACTATCTTCCCAATCAGATAGTTATCATTTCATCGTCCGGAGAGACCTTGTTCACCATCACACATGAAGCCATTGACCAGATGATGAAAATACCCAAAGTTGAATCCGTTTCTCCTTTTACTATTGAGATCCTAACCAAAATGTATCAAAAGTTGTATTTTCCCCAAAGAACACATATTTTTGAGATTTTCGTCCCTGAGAGTACCCCATTACCCAAAGGAAATCCCCCGTATCAGTCATCGATTTTCTCAGTAAAAGGAAATCAAATTATTTCCTCTCTTTGCAGTCTACTTGGATACTATTTAGACGAGTGAGTAGATGAGCCAAACTTGGGTTATTTATCTATCTTCTCTATTGAGGAAAGGGCCACAATGCAGTTAGACTACAACAGATTTCTGGCCGAGAATATTCACGAACAACTTTTCAAGTTTCCCACAGAAGGAATGTTTCGGTATTCTTCAATATCGGCATACAAGTTCATATTTTTCCAAACAGACAAGTTCCTAATTTCCATGCAGAAGCTAGATTAGAATGGAAAAACACAACCAGTCATATCCTGGACGTCACTACTGAGAAAGAATTCACAAGTATTCACTTTTAATCAATTCATAGATCAGTTTTACCACCCAGTGGTAAGTATGCTTAGCGACAGACAAGAACCAAGGATAAACGAAGAGATCCAATGAATTCTACATCTCTCAAACCTCGCCAAGACTGAAGACTGGTACATGTACCAGAACCACACAGAGATTATAATTTATGGATGTGTGTTGGCCCCCTACAAATTGCCTAGATATTTTCCCGTGTGGATATTCGCCTTGGAAAATATTAGGCAAATGATTAAATCAGATGATATTCATTTTGTAGACTTCAAGAAGAAACGACAATTAAGGATCAAGGGACAGATAGGATCTTTCATCTGTAATAGTCGAGTCGCAGGGGCAATGGCCAATAAACTTTTGAAGGAGATGAATTTCAACATCAGTTTTCCGTGGCACTATGATCCTTGTGTCATCATCGTAGAAACCAGGCTAAAGAATAAAATATCTCCATATGCTCATGTTCCCAAACCTGAAATTGAGAAGTTCATGAACCAGATGGAGTGGGAAATGAACACTTTGGAAGAATTAGAACAACAGCCTCCTTCATCCAGTGTTTCACAAACCACTACTCCATAGGAACCGGTAGAGAAGAGGCCTAGAAAGGAAGTCTCCCTTGCAGCTACTGAAGTCTCAACAGAAGATTTATGGGTTTACAGGAAAAAGCCAAAGACTAGTCATACCCCTGACAGGTCTAGGGGAGAAGAGACCCAATATACCATAGTATTCGAGGGGGAACATCCACCATTTTTCTCAAGCAGTCAATAAATGATGTCTACTTCTTCATATAAGAAGAAGATTGACACTACCTTGACTACCAAGCCCTCACAAGGACCTGCAAGACTAAGTATTTTTGAGAAATACAATCTAATTAAGAAAAAGAATGAGATGCTTACCAGCAACACCTATGCTCAATTCTGGAAACAAACATCAACAACACAACATAGAATGATCTCCGCCTTTGATACAAATAAAGGGAGGATGCATATGGCCTTCTTATAGGCACAGGTGCCTCAACCAAAGAAAATTTCTGATTACAAAAGGTCAACTTTCGAGTTTTTTGTTGTAGAGGTACATCCAGCTGACCAGATGGACTTGCACAGACAGACTAGAGAAATGATTTTCTCAACATTGGCAAACACTTCCACAACTGCTACAAAGTTGCAGGTTTCTCTGAACAATGTTCAGAATCAACTAAAGTTGGAGAAAGTGTCATCTTTTTCAAAGGACAACATGATCAAATCTTTAGAATAACTCGTACTTAAAATTGGGTACGACCCCTCTAATGTGAAAGTAGTTGAAGAAATACTAAGGAAAAAGAATGCTGACATAGCATCCTTGAGGAAACAATTAAAACTTCCATCTACTGAAGACTCACATGCCAAAGAGATAGCCGAGTCAGAAGGCCAAAAAGAAGAAATGTTAAAGTTAATCATGGAACAGAATGCACATATCAAGGAGATGGAAGCAACGCTGGAAAGATTAGTAAAGGAAAAGGAACAGATAGTGCCCATGGAGGTCATTCCACTAAGTGCAGTTCCCCTCACAGGATTTATCACAATGACAACATCAACAACTACCACATCAAAACTTCCATCAGCTACCCCAGTGATAGTTCTAGAAACATCTGAAACTATAGCAAATTCAATGGAGGAGATGACCATACAAGGAGCAGAAATCAAAAGACTAAAACAAGGGATAGAGAATATCTAGAAGCTTAAATCCTCATTCTAGGCCAGCTACAACATTGAGAGGCACACATCAGAAAAACTTAAGCAGTAACTACAACAGTTGCAAAAGAAAACAGTTTTGGGAAAAACACTAGCAGAAGCCAAGGAGAACATTTGGATGGATATCTGAAAATTCATGACAGAAATCTGTCCACTTGTGAATATCATGTTTGAACAACATGAATTGGTGTTGAGGAGCAGGAAGGCCATTGACATGACAAAGGGAGAGCTAGGAGATATGCCCACAGAAGCAAATGAAATCATCAGGTTTCTAAATTTGAAGACTAAGGAGGAGCTGGAAATCCTAGAAATTGAGGATAGGACAAAGACTGTCCTCGAGGTTAAGAAAGTTCTGACCAAGAGAGGGCTAATGTTACAATTGGAGGAGAGATCCCAGAACATGGATAGAGGAGTTCAAATATTCTTCAACAAGATTGAATATTTGCAAAAGAAAGGTATTCCCAGTTTATTGGTTCTAAATGACAAGTTGATGACTCTTTCTGACTATAAGCAAAGGATCACCATGGTGTCAAAGGATAGCTCTAAGTTTTCAGGAATACAGGGTAGCATAACAGGCAAAGCATTTTTAGAGACCCTGCAGTTGGACCTCAGTATCAAACATGAAATAAATTTTATTTTCATCACCAAGCCAACTTTCGCCAAATATACAGAGATGGATGAAGTCTACCGAAGGTTACTAAAAGTCACCATTCCCAGTCAAAAGAGATGGGAGGATCTATGCACTCTGATTGAGTAGGTTATGAGGTGTACAATCCAAGTCAGCATGAAGAGCAGTTAAAGTCAATTTGATGACTCGCCAACAACCTTCCCCAAAATCAACACAAAAAATCCGACAGATCATTAGCAGTTCCTACAATTTTTTATTTTGTTATCTAGTTAGTTAGCTTTGGATTTTACCACATCCTGATCATTAATGACATGATCCATTGTAATATTTTATATATATACTTCAAACTTTGAAGTATTGAGGGTTGATCTTTACGCCCAAGCAAGTTGTAAACTATAATATTTTGAATAGATCTACCAGTAATAAAAGGGACGATTCACATGATTCCTGTGTGTTAACTGTTGGTGATGTCTATTCCTCTTCGTTGAATGGTTATCTGTCTTCGTTATCATTTATGTTTTCTATATATGATAATTTAAAAGAAGTTAAAGTTGCATAATTTATCTTCGTGTACTCTGTTTCTGGATTTTAAAGATATAAGTGTTTGTCTTTTGATGTTATGGTAAAGAAATTCTTGAATGTTTCTTTATTTTAATTGATTATCTCATATTTTATGCTATCCATCTTTTTAATTCTAAAGGATCCAACATTTTGCATTATCCTGCCCTGTAAAGCAACCTTATAAAACCTGTTCTTTGATCTCAAACCTTAACACAGACCCCATAGACCAATGGATGCGTAAGAAATATTTCAGCCATTTTTATAAAACAAACAACATAATCCTATTTATTTAATTAGTCTAATATCTGAAACCTGAAACATATATAAATCTTATAGAGAGATCCCTCTCTAAAGTTGGCAGGGCTAGAAGCCTAGATACCAGTTTCAAAGTGGTTAGATAAAGTTACCTCGGACAAATTTATTTTACCTCCTTACAATGTCTGGGAATTTACAGAGAACTAACATAGTGGCAACCATATTGGGGACTGAACAAACTTCACATCTTATGATTCTTTCCCCCTCTCTAAATAGAACCTTATTTCTGAACAAATCATAAAATCTTACCTATAAAGAGATAATGTTCAGAGGTTGTTAAGTTTGTATATATTAGTTTAGGTTCCTTAAAATTTAAAATTATGTCTCCTAAAAAAGTTTACACCAGATCTCACTTAGACCCAGAACCTGCAACAACAGTTGAAGATCCAGAAAGGTTACTCAGAAAGAAAAACACTGTAGAAGATTTTGGGAGTCATAGTCCTCCTCTTAGGTCCACTTCTCTCCCATAGAAACTTGTCGCTATCCAGGATCTTGAGTTTGACATATCCTTTGAACAAAGCCTTTTTAGAACTAAATCTGACATGTTTGCAAGTGAAACAGTTTTAGATCAAACTATCCTGCAACCCAGAACCCCTGAAATACTTTCACCCAGAGCAGATCCTAATTACCGTTTTTTCCAAGAGTTCGATAAGTTGGAAAATATGGTAGAAAACCTTGATCAAGCTTTATACTAGACTCACCTCCAACAGACAGTTGAACTTTCTTCCCTAACTATTGCTACAGCTTCTGTCAAACGTCAAATAGCTCGATCCATCCCTCCCAACCCTTCATCCTCTACATATTCTGTCACTTCCCCTCCTATCACACAAGTTGTTGTACAACCTCCTCCACTAGTCATGGCAGCCAAATATGCTCCTTTGGAGTTGGCCGCTCCTTTGCATGCTATGCCCCGGGATTATCAAACCAGGCTCCCCTAGTTTGGTGGTACCAAACCTCTTAATGCACAACAACATGTTGACAAAATGAATGATTATTTTGACTTGCAGGAAGTCGATGAGGTAGACGTCCAAATGAGACTCTTTGCGCAGAGTCTAATAGGAGAAGTCAAAAAATGGTTCAAATATTTACGTCCTGCTTCCATAGTGGACATTGCGGCTTTCCAAAGAAGATTCCTTCATAGATGGGGGGTAAAGAAAAATCCTCTCCAAATTTTATCAGAATACGAGAACATCAAGAGAAATCAACAGGAAATGGTGCAGGATTACTGCATTCGGTTCAACAATATTTATAACGCCATCTCAGCTGACATCAAGCCTCCTCAAGGCTTAGCATTAATAAAATTTCCTGATGGATTCGACGTTGATATGTCATACCAATTGAGGGAAAGGAACTTCTTCACCTTGGAAGACATGCAGAAGTGTACAGTGAGCCTCGAAGAAAATTTGTTAGCCAGAAGAGCCAGATAGAGAACAGAAAGAAGGGTTACAATCAAATAAGAGACTTCCACTTCTTCATCAAATGATAAACTAGATTCCATAGTCGGAACTATGGAGAGAATGATGGAAAGGCTAACCATCGATGACAGGAACCCACCCAAGGAAAATCAGCCAACCCCTCAAATCAAAAATCCAAATTTCAGAAGGAATCCTCCTCAAATCAGACAGAGGGAACCCAGAGACCAAAGGGACCAAAGAGGGCCTGATCAACAGATTAGACCATTGCTCCAAGAGAATTACGCTGACGAGGTGGAAGAGATAATTGAAGATTTGGATGATGTTCATATTAACCTTATGGGTGTTCATGACAATGATTCCATTTTCCTTTCTCAGGAAGAACAAGAGTTTTTCCTTCTGTCTCAACAGAGGTAAGTGAGGAAGAAGAGGAAACATAACAACAGGCCTTTGAGAATGTTATCATGGAGGTTCACAGACAATATAACTTGAGAAGCAAGAAGACTAATGATAATACTCCAAAGAAGGCTGATGAAACAAAGAATCCTACTGAAACGAAGAAAACAACTGAGGACAAGAAAACCTGAGACACTTCTCTCAAGAAAGTCCCTGAGAAGAATAATGTTGAATATCCTGCAAAAAGAAACCCTGAAATTTTGCAAAGATCAAATCAGACTGAGGTCACATCAACTAGTCAGCCAAGTACTTCTACCCAAAGAACTATGATAGACAAACCAAAAGTGAAGGGCCTAAGCAAAGCTTCCACTACTTTTAGCCTTGAAGGCGAACTAGCCAAATTGAAGATTCATATTCCCCTATCTGAGATAATGAGCAAAAACGCTTACAGGTCGCAGGTGATTAAAGTGTTAAGCATCGAACCAGAGATAGGTATGAAGGAATTAAATATCAGATCAACAACTCACTCAGACATGGTGAATCTTACTGATGACCAACATGATTTGTTGTTCGGCCCTGAAGTTGATGGTCAAACTGATAATGGTGTTGTCCCTCCTTTCTACATCAGTCTAAATATCCATGAATTGATCTTACACAACGCTATGCTTGATTCAGGAGCCTCACACAATCTGATTCCCAAATCCGTGATGGAGAAGTTGGGGCTTGAGGTCACCAGACCCTACAAGGACCTACATTCTTTCAACTCTAGCAAGGTCAGATGTATAGGGCTGATTAAATATTTATGTATCACCTTGGTTCATATCCTAGCGAAAAGCATGGTGATGGATGTTGTGGTTGCAGAAATCCCCCCGAAATATGGTATGTTGTTATCCATATCCTGGGGAGCCAAGTTGAAAGGCACTATGTAGCTAGATATGTCTTATGCCACTGTCCCGGTATTTGGAAAACAGAGAAGACTGTACAGGGAGACTCTGATGAAGTATATGGTCAGTAGTCAGGAAAAGCCACACAAATACCCATTATATTCTGCACACTCTGATCTGGATTCTTTCATTTTGTACAACAATGGGGACTTGGAAAGACAGATTGCTTAGTTGCAAGAGGATAGATTAGACATGCAAGAATATAAATCAATCACTGAGGTAAGAAACACTACAACAATAGAAAGTGACGAAATACCAGTTGATTTCTGGAGTATTGATTTTGATAAAGCTATGAGAAAATAAGGCACTGGAGCTGGGGTACGGTTACACAATCATAGGGAAAAGTATTCTAAGAACCACTCTTACAAACTAAATTTCGAGTGCACCAACAACATAGCTGAGTATGAAACTTTGCTACTTGGCCTAAATTTATTGAAGAAGGTTGGCGCCAAGAAGATTATGGTAAGAGGCGACTCTAAACTTGTCATTAAGCAAATTAAAGGTGAGTATTCAGCTAAGAACCCTAGACTCAGAGCTTACAGGAATGTTGTTTTGGATTTTTTGGAATGCTTTATTGAAGTAGACTTGCAGGTAATTCCTAGAGGTTATAACATACTGGTAGATGAATTAGCTACTTCAACAGCTACATGAAAAATGCCTTTCAAACCAAATCACACGTACACAGTAGAAGTGAAATGCAGACTGACTGTTCTGGATAACATCAGGTATTGGCAGGTATTTAGCAACGACGAACAAATTGAAGATTTCTTGCAATCTAAGAATGACTTCAAATGTACAAATATAGGTACCAAAAATGAAAATGATAGTGTAAATAAATCAGTGTTCGAAAAAGATAGTGTAAATAAATCAGTGTTTGAAAGTGATAGTGTAAATAAAATAGACTCAGTTGAAATAAATGAAAATGATGAAGACTCTGATGTTTTTCATTTGAAAAACAATGTTTTACCTAGAGGTTTGGTTCCGTTAGAAGACCTTTTTTATTTTAACGACGTAGCGAAAAAACCAAAGATTGAAGCTAGTGGTAAAGAAGTCAAAGAGTGCAACATAGGAACAAAGGAGAAACCCAAGATGATAAATCTTTCCAAATCTTTACCCCTCGAGCAAAAGCACAAATACATTGAACTGTTTAAGGAATATGTGGATGTGTTTTCTTGGGGTTATGAGGATCTAAAATCTTATGACACAAGTATCATACAACATAGAATTCTGGTAAAAGAAGAACACAAACCTTTCAGGCAGAAACTTAGGAGAATCAACCCCAAGTTACTCCCCCTGATATAAAAAGAAATTAAAAAGATGTATGATGCCAAAATTATAGTCCCTTTAAGATTTTCCAAATGGGTCTCTAATCTGGTTCCCACCAGAAAGAAAACTGGCAAAATCAGGCTTTGCATTGATTTCTGAAACCTGAACAAGGTTTCTCTCAAAGACAACTACCCTTTGCCTAAAATGGACAACATCTTACAAAAGGTAGTTGGGTCCAATAGAATTTCCTTGCTAGACGGCTTCTCAGGCTACAACCAAGTCCTCGTCCACCCAGATGACCAGGAGAAAACAACTTTCACTACACCCTGGGGAACTTTCTTGTACGTGAAAATGCCCTTTGGTTTAATGAACGCTGGAGCCACTTTCCAAAGAGAAATGGATATTGATTTTGTGGACGATCTTGATAGGTTTATAGTCATATATCTAGATGATGTGACAATCTACTCCAAATATGACGAGGAACATTTACAACATCTCAGACAAGTGTTTGAGAAGTGCAAAAAGTTTTGGATTTCATTGAATCCCAAGAAAATCCTTTTCGGTTTAGAGGAAGACAAGTTGTTGGGGCATAATCTCTAAAAATGGAATTAAAATAGATCCCAGCAGAATAGAGGCCATCTAGAAAGTGGAACACCCTAAGAACATCAAAGAGTTACAGTCATTCATCGGTAAACTAAATTTCCTAATAAGATTCATACCCAACTTGATCAAACTCCTTAGGAATATCACAAATATGCTAAAAAAAGATACCAAAATAAAATGGAACACTGAATCTAAACAATATTTTGAGCAAGTAAAACATGCGCTGACACAAGCTCTCATTTTGATCAGTCCAGACTATACCAAAGAATTATATTTGTTCTCTTTCGCGTCTGAACACACCATCGCAGCAGTACTATTGCATAAAAACAATGAAGGATACGAGCAACCCATAGCCTTTTTCAACAAGTCTCTTAGAGATTTCACGCTGAACTATAATATAATGGAGAAACAAGATTTTTCCCTAGTAAAGGCCATAAAATATTTTAGAGTCTATATTCTCCATTCTCACACAATTTCCTATGTTCCGAATGTTGTGGTGAAGGATATCCTTACTCAAGATAATCCAGATGGTAGAAGAGGAAAGTGGATTGATGTTATTCTGGAATACGATATAGAAATAAATCCCACTAAACCGATAAAAGGTCAAGGTTTGGCCAAGATGATGGCCGAATCCAATTTTCACGCTTTAGACATTAATTTTTTGGCTGTAGTTGACGAGCAGGAAGAGCAGGCAACTCCAAATGTAAAAGAGGTATTCTTAAACTCTCCTTGGTACGCAGACCTCATTTTTGTCCTTCATAACTTACAAGATCCTCCTAGTCTAACTAAGACCAAAGCTAGATTTATCAAACTGAAAGCATTGAAATATTGTATTCTAGATGGAAACCTTTATTGGAAAGATCCTGGAGGTATCTTGCTTAATTTCCTATTAAAATATGAATATGACAAGGTCTTGCAGGAATTTCATGTAGGGGACTGTGGCGGTCATCTAAGTTGGAATACCACAGCTAACAAGATTCTCAAAGCTGGTTATTATTAGCTGATCCAGGTGAATATCGGTGGCCACCCACCTTTTCCGACTGGCTCAAAATAGTTTTCTGGCAATTTTGGTAGTTTACTATTTTTAGTAGTTTTTAACTTCCGAGGCCATTTTGAGGGCCCAAATGAAGGTTTTTCGATATCGAGGTCCTTAATGATACTCAAATGCATGATTGAGCCCCCAAAATGAATCTCCTCGACAATACCTTTCCAACAAGCTATCACACGCCCAAAACGGAGATTGTATGCAAAAGTTACGACCCCGGGAAGTTGATGTACTCACTTACCCAAACGGGGCCCACATGACTTTTGGCGCTTCATCTCCTAGGGTTAGGTTTTTGGATGTCTAGGGTTTTTGGCATTCCTTTTTATTGAAAAATGCCTTCAGATCCTCATTGTAACCATCTTCTTGCGAATGCGCGTAGTCGTCACATCTCTTCTCAGAGATAAGTTGCCACCATTCTAGTGAGTCTTTCACTCTGTATTTTTACAGTCTTTATACATTTCTTTCATTAATAGAAATCATGTATTACTGTATATCTATGTTTATGGTTGCATCTTTGATACATTTATGTTATCTTATTGAATATCTGTGATATCTCTGTGCATTTCTTTATTATATCTCTGCTCGCATTTCGTGTCGAAAATAATCTGGATCAGTGGTATCAAAGCAGGCTGCTCTTAATCAGTTTTTCAGTGCATGTCCTCGACTAGGTCTGAGTATAGAAAGTTGGGTCTCGAGCTTGTCTCTCTTTAATACAATTTCTCTCACACACCCAAGAAACCGTCAATGGCGGAAGAAAATAAAAACGACGGAGCAGATGATCCTATCAATCTGTTGCTTGAGCAAGCTTTCACGCGACAGAGGGACGAAATGATGGAGAATTTTTTCCACATCCTTCAACGCCTGCCGATAACAGAGGGAACATATTCATCAAGCAGCCTGGAGGCACCTCACCTTTCAAGGTACAATTTAATTTTGATATTCCTTTATTTGAAGGACAGATAGATGCATAAGCCCTAGAAAAATGGTTAACTCTGCTAGAAGGTTATTTCTCTGTTCACAATTTTTCTGACAAAGAAAAGATCACCTTCGCACTCCATAAATCTCTCCCTCATGTCAAACATTGGTGGGAAACTTACTGGGAGAAAAGTTCCACAGAGGAGTTTGGAATATACGGGGCCGATCCCACTTGGGATTTTTTTGTGGATGCGGTAAAGGAACAGTATTACCCTATTGGAAACTATGAGGACCAGTACATGAGATGGACCAAACTGCGGCCAGAGAGGGGCCAAGCAGTTCCAGAGTTCACCAATACCTTCCATACCTCGCACACCAAGCTGGGTATCAAAGACTCCAAGCGACATTTGGTTCTGAAATATCGTGGGGCTCTACACAGATACATCCAGACTGAAATGGATTTTCTATACATCTCATCACTCGGTGTTTCTTATTGATATGTTGTTAAAATCGAGCAGAAATTTAAGCACCAGAAGAAACGGGAGTTCAGGTCTGCAAATCCACAACAACCGAAGTATGAAAAGAAGGGTCACGGGAAGACAAAGAAGGACACCGAAAAATTGTGCGAGTTCCACAAAAGCCCCTGGCACAACACCGATGAATGTCACTCAAAACAGTCATTGGTGGCTGAGATCAAAGACAAAGAGCCGAACCCTGATTTAGAATCTGATTCTGAAAATAATGGTAAAGGACAGATCATTGATGTGGACCCCATTGTTATTGTTGCGATTGCAACAATTCAACCAAAAGAACCAACAAATCCTTAAGAAGGGGAGCGCCTTTTTCATTCATAGATGTGCGTGAAGGGGACCCCGTTGCATTTTATTATTGATAGCGGAAGCCAGAAGAACCTCATCTTAGTAGAGATCGTCAAACAGTTGGGATTGTTGACAACACCACACCCGCAGCCATACAACATCGGGTGGCTTCGCCAAAGATGAGATCTCTGTGTCATCCAACAATGTCGATTGTCATATGGCATCCAACCCTTCAAGGATGAGGTATTATGTGATGTTTCCCCACTGGATGTCTGTGATGTTCTTTTGGGCCAACCATATATGTGGAAGCGCCATGCTATTTATGAGTCTCGACCCTGCAGTGTCATTGTTTCTCTGGGGGGTCATCTCTATAGAATACCGTAGGTAGTTCCAACTATTGTTCCACCTAAAAAGTGTCGCAAGGTAGTATCTCATACTGCAAAATTTAGCTTCTTCACAATCTGTTCAAAAGGAGAACAAAAGGACACTGCAACCACTACAGCCTCACCCTAAGCACCTTCTATCAAACAAAAGCAAGTCGACAAGGTTGCAGCAAAGCGCAAAGATTCCTTCTATGCATCGTCCTCTCATGTAGCCCAACTTTTTGAACGGCCTCAACCTCAACAGGTTCATGACAAACTTCCACAAACTGAGCAGCGCGACGTCTCCAACAAGGCAAACAACTCACCAAGATACAGATTCAGCAAACGCTTTTCCCTCTCCCCCGGGAACTCAATGCAATGGAGACCATTGCTTCCTAAGGAGGGAGGATTGATCCAGGTGGATATCGATGGCCACTCACCTTTTTCGACTGGCTCAAAACAATTTTCTGACAATTTTGGCAGTTTACTATTTTTAGCAGTTTTTAACTTCCAGGGCCATTTTGAGGGCCCAAATGAAGGTTTTTCGAGATCGATGTCCTCAATTATTTTCAAAGGCATGATTGAGCCCCCAAAATGAATCTCCTCGACAATACCTTTCCAACGAGCTATCACACGCCCAAAACAGAGATCGTATGCAAAAGTTACAACCCCGGGAAGTTGATGTACTCACTTACCCAAACGAGGGCCACATGACTTTTGGTGCTTCATCTCCTAGGGTTAGGTTTTTGGATGTCTAGGGTTTTTGGAATTCTTGTTTATTGAAAAAGGCCTTCAGAGTCTCATTGTAACCATATTCTTGTGAATGCGAGTAGCCATCACATCTCTTCTCAGAGATAAGCTGCCGCCATTCTAGCGAGTCTTTCACTCTGTATTTTTACAGTCTCTGTACATCTCTTTCATTAATAGAAATTGTGTATTACTGTATATTTGTGTTTATGGTTGCATCTCTGATACATTTATGTTATCTTATTGAATATCTCCGATATCTCTGTGCATTTCTTTATTATATCTCCACTCGCATTTCGTGCCGAAAATAATCCAGATCATTGGCCCACATTGTTTGCTGACGTACATCGAAAGGTCACCTCATGCCACAAATGCCAAGTTTTCGAAGGTAAAAAGAAGCTTTTTCCTCTACCCCTGAAACCCATATCAGTCGAAGCTCCATTCCAACAATGGGGTCTGGAATGTATTGGTGAAATTCATCCAGCCTCTTCTAGCCAACACAGGTGGATCCTCACAACCACAGACTACTTCATGAAGTGGATCGAAGTTGTACCATGGAGGAAAGACACTAACTCTGTCATAATTAAGTTCTTGGAAGCTAATATTTTGTCTCATTTTGTATGTCCTAGGAAAATCATAACTGACAATGCAACAACCTTCAGATCCAAAAATATTATAGAGTTTTGCAGCTAGTACCACATTACTTTGGGGTACTCCACAACTTATTACCCTCAGGGAAATGGGATAGTTGAGTCCTAAAATAAAAGTCTGGTAAATATCCTCAAGAAAACGTTACAAGAGAATAAGAAGTCCTGGCATAATAATATGGTTTTTTCACTCTGGGCTGATAGGCTAAGCACCAAAAGATCAATTGTTATGTCTCCATACCAATTGGTATATGGCACTAAGGTGGTTTTTCCCCTTTCCCTGGGATTCCCTATTATGAAACTATTGCAGGAAGTGCAAGCAGAGCCAAATGATACCCAAAGGAGAATAAATCAGATGATCCAATTGCAGCAGTCCAGAGAAGAAGTATACAACAAAACTCAAGTTATCCAGGAAAACATCAAAAACATTTTTTACAGGAGAACTAAAGAAGATGATTTTGAGTTAGGTGACTTGGTGATGAAATGGGATTCCAGAAACGAAGATAAAGGTAAACATGGAAAGTTAGATAGCTTGTGGAAGGGCCCTTACATCATTCAGGCGTTTAGAGGAAATAACACATTTTTGCTCAAAGATGGTGATGGAACAAACCTGTCAGGTGGACCTGTGAATGGCAGGATGTTGAAGCATTATTTGCCACCCCAATAAAGGCTCTAGCCACCCATTTCCATTGTACAAACCATTTCTTTTACTTTCAGGTTATGTGTGGGTGATGTTGATCAGATGGTTGAAGCTCGTAGAGAGGACCCTAAGCCATTGGCTAATGCCACCAAATTCTCAAAATGAAACAAATCAAATAGCAGAAGAAGCTCTGGAGAAAATCTTTCAGGACATCAGGAAGCAGGTTCTTGGCACCTCACAAGGAGAGCACCATCCCCAGGTGGAGCCACTGTTATAAACCTATATTTCATAGGATCAACTGATGACTGGAAATTTCTACTTCTGTTGTATTTTTTTTGGTTGTAAATAATATTTCCTTTTGCAAATGATTTATAAAATAAAAGAAAAAAGAATAAAAGACAAAAGAAAAGAAAAGAAAAAGAAAAAGAAAAAAAGAGGGCATAAAAGAAAAATAATAAGGCCCCATGCAAAAAGAATGGCTTGATCCATATAGTCTAACCATGGTCAAGTCTTTTTAAATTTATGTTGATAGGATTAGTGAATAAAGCTTGGCTAAATTGTTTAATCTTAGCCAAGTAGATAGGTTAGTTAGTGAATAAATTTGATCAAACTGTCTAAACTTGATCAAATAGCCCCAGGGTAGAGTAATTTTTAGACCAATAGTCTAATCTGGGCTAAATGTGTTAGGTAAATAGATTAGGACATAGGTTAGATGATTTTCTTTAAATAAAAAAAGCATGAAGTTGGTTGAGATTCTTTGTTTTGATGATTAGAAAGGTTTTGTTATAACTCCTTGGTGGAAAAATAAAAAGAAGCAGTGCAAAAAACCCACAAAATGGCGCTATCCTAAGTTTTATGCAAGGTAATGTGATTCGCGCCCGGTTATTAAACAGTGCGCCTAGATCAACGACTGAGCACACGATGCTCAAATCTACGGCCTACAAGTAATATCGGACCCCCTCGACCATTCTACCTTTAACGAGGGGGGTCCGAGTTGGTGGTTTTCCCCGGCGGGCCCCATCCTAACGTGGCGTGTTTATGTTAACTTGGACCCCCCTTGATCTAAACCAGTTACCACCTACCCCCCCCCCCCACTTTGAGTAAACCACCATACTAGCTTACCATACCACCGCTGCCTTATGACGTCATACTCAACTATCGTCATTTATGAGTCATAGGCCATTATTCCACCAGCGTACCTTTTCCCCAATCACCTGTCACACATCACATCCCATTCACCCATCCTCCACATCAACCTCATGAACCCATCACCTATTTGTTACCCTCCACCTCATCCCCAAGATATATGTTGGCCAATCAATGCACCCAAACATATCCATTAAACCTATTGACTTGTCCCCCGCGCCCCAATGGATACCCATTCGTCCAAATAATCTCGTTCTTCACTGTTTCTTCACCATCCACGATCTAGACACCTCTAAAACCATTATTCTCTTTGCTTTTTCCGTCTACAACCTCCATTAATTCCCAAAATCTACAGCCAGCCTCATTTCTTTCTCAAATTTTGCAAGTATCAGTCGAAGGGATGGTGCCAAAGTCCAAACATTCAGAATTTGATGAAAATCCTTTCCTCCTGCCTCCTTTCGACCTTGACCGGACCCCTCTGGCAGACAAATATTACCTGATTTCAGAGCCCAAATGTGAATTTGATTTTGCTGAGTTACACTCATGGTTCAGAGACACCTTCTTAGAACAAAGTGACGAGATTAGACTCTGGGAGTCCATTCTCCCACTATATCTATTTCCCCAAGTTCATCATTTTCCCAAGTTTGCACTCAAGTTCCAGGCGCACTATCTTCCCAATCAGAGAGTTATTGTTTCATCATCCAAAGAGACCCTGTTCACCATCACACCCGAAGCCATTGACCAGATGATGCAAATACCCAGAGCCGAATCTGTTTCTCCTTTTACCATTGATATCCTAACCGAAATGTATCAAAAGTTGTCTTTTCCCTAGAGAGCGCAGATTTTTGAGCTTTTCCTCCCTAAGAGTGCCCCATTACACAAAGCAAATCCCCCGTATCAGTCATCGATTTTCTCAGTAAAAGGAAATCAAATTATTTCCTCTCTTTGTAGTCTACTTGGATACTACTCAGACGAGTGGGTAGATGAGCCAATATTGGGTTATCTATCTATCTTCTCTATCGAGGAAAGGGCCACAATGTAGTTCGACTACAAAAAAATTCTGGCCGAGAATATTCACGGACAACTTTTCAAGTTTCCCACAGAAGGCATGTTCTGGTATTCTTCAATACTAGCATACATGTTCGTATTTTTCCAAACAGACAAGTTCTTGTTTTCCATGCATAAGCTATACCAGAATGACAAACCACAACCAGTAATATTCTGGACGTCACTACTGAGAAAGAATTCACTAGTATTCACTTTTAATCAATTAATATATCCATTTTACCACCTAGTGGTAAGTATGCTTAGTGACAGACAAGAACCAAAGATAAACGAAGAGATCCAACAAATTCTACATCTCTCAGACCTCGCCAAGACCAAAGACTGGTACCTGTACCAAAACCACACATAGATTAGAATTTATGGATGCGAGCTGGCCCCCTACAAACTACCTAGATATTTTCCCATGCGGATATTCACCTTGGAATATATAGGTAAATGATTAACTCAAATGATATTCATTTTGTAGCCTTCAAGAAGAAACAACAATTGAGGATCAAGGGACAGACAGGACCTTTCATCTGTAACAGTCGAGCCGCAGGGGAAATGGTCGATAAAATTTTGAAGGAGATGAAGTTCAACATCAGTTTTCCGTGGCACTATGATCCTTGTGGCATCATCGCAGAAACTAGGCTAAAGAATAAACTATCTCCATATTCTCATGTTCCCAAACCCGAAAGTGAGAAGTTCATGAACCAGACAGAGTGGGAAATGAACACTTTGGAAGACTCAGAACAACAGCCTCCTTCATCCATTGTTTCACAAACCACTACTCCACATGCACCAATAGAGAAGAGGCTTGGAAAGGAAGTCTCCCCTGCAGCTACTAAAGTCTCAACAGAAGATTTATGGGTTTACAGGAAAAAGCCAAAGACTAGTCATACCCCTGACAGGTCTAGGGGGAGAAGAGACCCAATATACCATAGTAGTCGAGGGAGAACATTCACCATTGTTCTCAAGCGGTCAACAAATGATGTCTACTTCTTCATCTAAGAAGCAGACTGACACTACCTTGACTACCCATCCCTCACAAGGACCTACCGGCCTAATTATTTTTGATAAATACAATCTGATTAAGAAAAAGAATGAGATGTTGACCAGCAGCACCTATGCTCAATTCTGGAAACAAACATCAACATCACAGCATAGACTGTTCTTCGCCTTTGATATAGAGAAAGGGAGGATGCATATGGCCTTCTTGCAGGCGCAAGTGCCTCAACCAAAGGAAATTTCTGATTACAAAAGGTCAACTTTTGAGTTTGATGCTACAGAGGTAAATCCAGCTGACCAGATGGACTTGCACAGACAGACTAGAGAAATGATTTTCTCAACATTGGCAAACACTTCCACAACTGTTGCAAAGTTGCAGGTTTCTCTGAACAATGTTGAGACTCAACTAAAGTTGGAGAAAGTGTCATCTTTTGCAAAGGACAACAGGATCAAATCTTTAGAAGAGCTCGTACTTAAAATTCGGTACGACCCCTCCAATGTGAAAGTAGCTAAAGAACTACTAAAGAAAAATAATGCTGACATAGCATCCTTAAGGAAACAATTGAAATTTCCAGCTACTGAAGACTCACAGGCCAAAGAGATAGCCGATACAGAAGGCCAAAAAGAAGAAATGTTAAAGTTAATCATGGAGCAGAATGCACAGATCAAGGAGATGGAAGAAGTGTTGGAAAGATTAGTAAAGGAAAAGGAATAGACAATGCCCATGGAGGTCATTCCACTAAGTGCAGTTCCCCTCACAGGAGTTATCACAACGACTACATCAAAAAATACCACAACAGAACTTCCATCAGCTACCCCAATGACAGTTCTAGAAACATCTGAAACTCTAGCAAAGTCAATGGAGGAGATGACCATATAAGGAGTAGAAATCAAAAGACTTAAAAAAGAGATAGAGAATATTCAGAAGCTTAAATCCTCTTTCCTGGCCAGCTACAACATTGAGAGGCACACATCAGAAAAACTTAAGCAAGAACTACAACAGCTGCAAAAGAAAACAGTTTTGGGCAAAACACTGGCAGAAGCCAAGGAGAACATTTGGATGGATATCTCAAAATCCATGACAGAAATATGGCCACTTGTGCAGATCATGTTTGAACAACATGAATTAGTGTTGAGGAGCAGGCAGGCCATTGACAGGACAAAGGGAGAGCTGGGAGATATGCCCACATAAGCAAATGGAATCTTCATGTTTCTAAATTCGAAGACTAAGGAGGAGTTGGAGATCCTAGAAATTGAGGATAGGACAGAGACTATCCTCGAGGTTAAGAAAGTTCTGACCAAGAGAGGACTAATGTTACAATTGGAGGAGAGATCCCAGAACATGGATAGCGGAGTTCAAATATTCTTCAATAAATTTGAAGCTTTGCAAAAGAAAGGTCTTCCCAGTTTACTGGTTCTAAATGACAAGTTGATGACTCTTTCCGACTACAAGAAAATGATCAACATGGTGTCAAAGGATAGCTCTAAGTTTTGAGGAATACAGGGTAGCAAAACAAGCAAAGAATTTTTAGAGACCCTACGGTTGGACCTTAGTATCCAACATGAAATCAAGTATATTTTCATCACCAAGCCAACTTTTGCCAAATATACAGAGATGGATTAAGTCTATCGAAGGTTACTAAAAGTCACCATTCCTAGTCAAAAGAGATGGGGGGATATGTGCACTCTGATTGAGTAAGTGATGAGGTGTACAATCCAAGTCAGCATGCAGAGCAGTCAAAGTCAAGTTGATGACTCACCAACAACCTTCCCCAAAATCAGCACAAAAAATCCGACAAATCATTAGCAGTTCCTACAATTTTGTATTTTGTTATCTAGTTAGTTAGCTTTGGATTTTACCACGTCTTGATCATTAATGACAGGATCGATTGTAATCTTTTCTATATATACTTCAAACTTCAAAGTATTGAGGGTTGATCTTTACGCCCAAGCAAGCTATAAACTGTAATCTTTTGAAGAGATATACCAATCATAAAAGGGACGATTCACAGGATTTATGCGTGTTAACTGTTGGTGATGTCTATTTCTCTTCGTTGAATGGTTATCTGTCTTTGTTATCATTTTTGTTTTCTATATATGATCATTTAAAAGAAGTTAAAGTTGCAGAATGTATCTTCGTGTACTCTGTTTCTGGATTTTAAAGTTCTAAGTGTTTGTCTTCTGATGTTATGATAAAGAAAATATTGAATGCTTCTTTATTTTAATTGATTATCTCATCTTTTATGCTATCCATCATTTTAATTCTAAAAGATCCAACATTTTTCATTATCATGCCCTGTAAAGCAACCTTATAAAACTTGTTCTTTGATCTCAAACCTTAACACAGGCCCCATAGCCTAATGGATGCATAAGCAATATTTCATCCATTTTTATAAAACAAACAACATAATCCTATTTATTTAACTAGCCTAATATCTGAAACCTGAAACATATCTAAATCTTACAGAGAGATCCCTCTCTGAAGCTAGCAGGTCTAGATCCTAGTTTCAAAGTGGTTGGATAAAGTTACCTCTGATAAATTTCTTCTACCTCCTGACAACCTCTGGGAATTTACAGAGTGTTAACAACATCATTTCCCAACTACAATATTATAAACCTTCCACAAAATTGTTTACCTATGCCAATGATATGCACAAAAGGAAGAATATGTTGTCAAGTATCCTTCAAGGCTTGCTGCCAAGCACCCTTGCAAGCTTGATTAATTCATTAATTTTTCTCTATTTTGTATGTTTTATTAGATATTATTTTTTTTTATCATATTTGATATTGAATTCAATTCTTTCCACTCACTACGTCTTTGGTGTAAAAACTTTGACAATGATACACCAAATATTTAGAGATATGTCATTCAAATATTAAATCAGAACTGCAGTGCTTTAGCTTATAAGAGAAATTCGAGCATGTTTGATAAACTAAATTCTAATAAGTGCAATAGGTTAACACAAAAGTGCTTAAATGACCTTGTATTTGTCCATTACAATATTCGACTTTGTAACGATAAATACAAGGCGAGACACCGAGAAACACAAGACTTGGCTCAATGTATCTAAGGCTTAAGCATTTGAAATTGAAGGTTTGAGTTAAAATTTTAAGTTCAATTCACATTTCAATGTTTCATGATGATGACAGGTTTGGATCATTCGGTGATTGACCTAGAAGAGATAGATCCTACATCAGTGTGGCTTCTATTGAAGAAGGATCCTCTTTTTATACTTGAGGACTTCGAGAACTTTGAGGATCAAGTAGTGCAAAACAAGGTAACATATGTTTCTTAGTTTTCTTCCTATTTAATATTTAATATTTAGTTAATTTTATAAATAGATTCTTCTAGGATACTTTTGGAATCCCATCATATATGAGATACCTATTGGTACGTGAAATTTTGGACATTATTGAAATTTTTCATTGTATGGACATGGCTTTATTGAATATCAACGATTTTTTTTTTAAATCAAAAATATGTGTATCTCTTTATTTTTTTGTACTTCAGTGTTTCCCTATTTATTCTGAATCCAATTCAAACTCTTCTCTCTTCTGCCTCATCAAGTTTTTTTTTATTCCAGGTCTAGTGACTTTGATTTGTATATAATATTTCATCGTTGATCTCTCTTATTAATTTTTTTAATCCTATGGGCACCCATATCTAGTGTTGGCACGTTCTTATTCTTTTGTTGGTTTTTGTCTCACTTGTGCACTTCCCATTTCTCCTTCTAACACATTAATGGATAGATCCAAAGCATAATTTTATTGTAGTTTTTGTTTCTCTTTTATTGGTAGGTTTTTGGGTTATCTGTTTGATTATGTTCAATCCCCTCATTATTTTGTGATTTAAACCTGTGCAGAGCTAAGGTTGCCAGATCTGATTTCCCAATAGTCTAATAATATGATCATTTCAAAAATAATAATTGATTCAGAATGAAATAAGAAAAATAACAAAAAAACTCATTTAACACATTCAAAAATAATTGTTGACACAACACACTAGAATATTTTCAGTACAACATTAAACATCAACAAAATACTTTACATACATAATATCCCAAAATAGAAAACCCAAAATAGAAAATAACTTAAACTTGATACTTTCCTTACATGTTTTCTTAGAACTATTCCACTTACACATCTGAGTTACATGGAAGAGAAGTGACAATACTCTACTTTATAGATCATAATTTCAACACTCTACAACATGAAAGTCCTAAAAAGTGCAGTATCCTTATGGATACAATTTTCGATTCACTATAAGTATAAAGTAGTTATCTTTTCCCTATGAGTAATCTAGATGTGATTTATCAATTTATTTAAAAACAATAATCACATTCAATGAAGAAAAAATTGGTTGCATATCGATTTTAGACTCTTTTAGTAAATAATAAAATCTTTCCCTTAAACCAGTGTCAAAGAATCTACGAGACTCTCTCATTTAAAAATAATTTAAACTCGATAGTTATATGAATCAAGGTGCTGAGATAAGTTCAACAAACTTGAACAAAATCCTATATAAATATGTTGCAAATCATTAGACCAAACTCATCTGATCATATCATATGCAAATCATTGTACGTTACAAGGAAAATACACTAACTCGATGCTTTTGACATTATTGAAGCTAACGTCACGTAGAAAATATGGATAAATGACATAGAACAAATATGTACTAAATGAAAAACAATATTATAAAATATCAATAAAGGTATTTAAAATCATGCAGGGGATTGCTACTCAACTTCACAATGAACCAACAATTCATATTGAAGCCATCTTTCATTAAGCAGAAAGGCTTAAAAGGCCTAAGAAGACATTTTCACTCTTGGAATTGGATGTTGAACTTGGCCTTACAACAAAGATTGATATCTAACCTTCTTCTTCCATCTCCCTACCATTTCTATGCTCTGCCATAATTCCAACACCATATTTTTTATTTTCACTCATAATAAATAATAAGAAGTTAAAGTTGACACAATCTATCCCATTCATTTCAATTCCCTTGAAAGAGAAACAAAAAGCGTTCCATAAAAAGTAAAGCAAAAATGTTTTTCAAAAAGTCACTAGACATTAAATAAAAAAATTCCACCTTGAATAAAACAATTGTATAAACTGAATACATGTTTTTCTCATTTTTTTTTATGTTCAACTTTGACAAGTCGAAAAGATAAACACTACTGCTAATGCAAATGTTTGAAAATGTCTAAAGATTTATTCACCTAGTAATGAAGCATTCATGTGGAATAGAAACAAAAAATTATTAACATGCAATACTTATTACAAAAATTCAACTTTCCAAAAATAGCTCCATAAGTCATCTAACTATTTTACAAAGTAAAACAACTTGTTGATCTTTTCCAAATACATGTGATTACTATTTTTTCGCATTGACCAATAAGCTCTAGAAATTTTAGAATTGTGAAATTAATGCAATTCTGAAATTTTGTCTCATTTACTCGAGGTTTCCCATATCTAATCCATGTGAACTTTCAGCCTTAGGGATGACCCAAAATATTAAATTACAATAGTAATAATTCACTTATTTTCAATCCAAAGAATAAATTCCATATGCATGTACTTTAATACCACAAGGATCAAGAAGACTACTTATGTTGAAAATTGTTAATTGGGTTTAGCTCTAGTGGTTGGAAGGAATGATTGTTATCCTCCCCACCCAAGTTCAATTCCCGCAAGTGACATGTTGAGATCTAAATGAGTATATTGTTGTAATGGATTCAATCCATGTTTATGAATGGCCTTGTGCCCTAAATATTCAACGGTTTACCCTGGGTACCATCCTTGAAATGAGGGGAAGTACTCGAGATTTGCTAAAAATCAAATATGCAAGTGCACAATATTGGATAGTTAGAAAGTTTATATATATATATATAATGAACTACAAGTACATACCATAGCTTTATCACAAAGTTGTTGCAAGTCAAGTTATCCAAACCTTATCTAGGGAAACCATAAGAAAACCCTAGCCACCAACTCCTTCTAGCTAGGAATCACTCCCAACCAAAGCTAGTCACCCCAAAGCTCCTTTACATGCTAGCATAAACACTGGCAAGTCCTCCTTGGTTGATACAAAAAGCTTGTATCACACAAGCTCTCCACACTAGAATTGTTGTGTTCCTTAGGGTTTACAAACATGTTCCATCACACAAGTACATGGTAACAAACATGTTCCATCACACAAGTACATGGTAAGAAAATGATATCCCTAGCCTCCAAATGTACATGTCCATCCTTGGGTTTAAGTCCTCAAACCATAGGTCTTTAACTCTTTCATCAACACAAGCACCTCGACCTCCAAAAAACATAAAAAAAAAATAGAATAATTGAGTCTTCTTCCAAGAAAGGCATCATGCCAAGATCAAGACTCATCAATATAATCTCTCTATGATCTTTCCCTAGTGTCACATCCCATAAGAACAAGGCCCCAAAATCATGCAAGGCATTAGCTCCACTCTCCATGTCTTCCACTAGGGTAGAAACACTACCACTAGACAAAAACCATAATAACCATCATATTCTCCAACATCATGTTCTATTATAGGGTTTATATGCATGGAAAAAACCATAGCATCACAAGAGTAATCTCTCCAAGAACATCCAATATATATATATATATATATATATATATATATATATATATATATATATATATATATATATATATATATCTTTCTCCTTGTCTTCACCTAGGTTTTTCTCATGATCTCAAACATCATTCTCCTAGGGTTTCCTCGTGACCCCTAGCATATTTATCCCTACAAGACTTCTCCAAGACAATACAAATAATAAACTACAATAATGATATGATTCCAAGAGTTCTCTCCTCCCTTTACATATACAATAGGTGAGGAAGGGTAACATACAATAAGGATTTATGTCCATACAAGTAACCAACAAAGTAACCCCACATGGAGCACTCTACAATACAAGGATGCACAATTATCAAACTAGGGTTTATATGTAACACACCATTTTTGCCCAGTTTGTAATTATAATTAAGAGTTGACGATTGTGACAATGTAATTGTGTTTTGTGTTTAATGACAAATAACCAACAAGTTGAATGAAGGATGAAGCCTTGAAGTATTGGCCATGATACCATGAGTGGGAACTAGTGAAGGGAAATGTGGATTAGCATTCACCTAATAAAAACCTTTATGACAATATCTACCTGAAGTACCCTTCCTTCCTTGTTCACAAGAAAAATCAGTTGATGATATTTGACCTGGTGGCTGAAGCAATTAAGATTCCCTTCATAATTGTACAAGGGGGGGGGGACAATTGTGTCAGTTGAAGCAGTCATCCAAAAGTACCATAAGTTGCCCTTTGATTTGGGAGATTGACTCTTGGAAGTTTCTGATAGAAGCCAGTGAAGGAACCTAAGGAAGGGAAGAATGTTCCAGATGGCGAAGACACAGGAAGACAGGAGGGGAAGAAAGCACATGAGAGTATGCATGAGTGCAAGGCGAACACAAGCACACAATCATGAATAGAGGAAAAATTGAAGTTTGTGTGAGGAAAATAAGAATCTTACACAGTGAATTGGTGATTGAGGTGAAGTAGAGAAATTTTCCATTCCTGAATTTGAGCAGAGAGGGTCACGAGTTGATGCTTATTGGATAGAAACTGACACTGGTAAGGGGAGGGTGCCGAGGGAATGTATAACAGTGAAGGGACTCCCTTGTGCATAGGAAATCCAGCTGGGAAGGCATCTTGGAAGCTCGTGGTGGTTGTGGACTCAATGGGGAGAGGGAATTTTTGTTTATTCTTGTTAAGTGAAGGAGAGTATCCTTCACACTTAGACCCATAAATTTGTGATCCTTTGGTCGTATCATGGCATGGAACGATGGTGGCATGATTTAGAAAGAACAAGTGCAACAATGCATAAGGTTTGGTGGAAAGGCATTCACCCTTAGTCAATTCGTTGGCTTGTTATTAATTATGGAAATAGATAAGTATTCTCAATGCTCTTGTAAAAATATACATGGATGAATGTTAATCATTACATTTATGAATTGGCGATGGTCTCTGAATGTGATGAATGCATGTTTAGATATGAAATTTGTCTATATTCTAAGCTCAATCCCAGAGAGGAGATTACCTATTGAATATGCATGTAAGAAACTTGAGTACCAGGGCCTCTGACCTCGTGAATCCCCTGTGCTTTGAATTGGAAAGTCTATACGATATAAAACCTTGTTTTCAAGTTGCTGGTAGGTATTATTACCCCTTTTGTGTTAAGAGTGCATGTCAACAAACCCCCATCTTGAGCTAGTACTCATGCTAGCAAAGGAAGGAATATGAAGGGTTTATTCACCTAGGGGCAACTTGGTTCCCCTAAGATTTTCATTTCTTGAGTCGTGGTAGAGGCCACACTAGGCTTCTAGTCTACCCTTGAATCCCTTTGTGTCAAATCGAAGAGATCCGGACCGTAGATTAGATATCGGGAGTGAATATCAACCCCTCATCGAGATATTGGGTATCAGAAGTGTTTGAGGCATGGGAATAACCTCAAGATTGATAAGATTAACCCAACTGCTAAGTTTAAAAACTAGTCGAAAGAGTTTTTTCAGAAATAACGACAAGGTTGGTGTGGGTAGAGTCTCCGATAGGAAGAATCCGAGCATGAGAGCCTGAGTGGGAGAGAACCATTGATATACAACATATATGAGCCTGAATAGATCTAAGCCATCGATTTCTCCTTGGATCGAACCCATTGAAACTTGTATTAGTGTCATCGTGACCATTAATTGTTGCGCGGGTTGAGGATTCCTTAGAGATCTAGGCCATTGGACCAAGAATTTGTCAGTTGTTGGATCCGTTTGGAGGGTTAGTGGGAAGTGGTTGCACTTTCTGAGTGAGTGCGTCTGATCAAGTATAGGTCATGCACCCTTTTTTCCTGAGTGAATATGGACTATAGATCGCAGTGAACCCTTTCCATTGGATCTATTGGACCTTGGGAGCTTTCGTTAACTGTGGTGCGATTTGCGTAGATCACAAGGATCTCGTTTGTTGATTTGGTTCAATCGTGTCCATTAGATCTTGCGGGCGAGCAGGTTGACGCGGGTTGTGGCTTGTAGAAATATTTGCGAGTGAGTCAAGTTTGGGAGACCATAGGTGGGGAGGTCGCAATCCTTGGAGGTTGCAGGTCGTGGGGAGTTTGGATGTGAAAATCTTATTTCCATCCAGTGGAGGTGAGTTGGACCGCAATGTTGTGGGGATGAGAGTTTTTTATGGTGTTGTAGAGTTGAGTTGGACCGCAATGTTGTGGGGATGAGAGTTTTTGATGGTGTTACAGAGTTGAGTTGGACCGCAATGTTGTGGGAACGAGAGTTTTTGATGGTGTTGCAGGTGAGGAAGCCCAAAGGATGCGTTCGATGGTATAGTAGTAGGACACATCTGCCATTTGGAGTTGGATTGGTCCACGTGAATCTGATGATGTAATCAAGGGAAAATTCCCTGAGAAAACTTTAAAATGCCATAACTTGTTAACTAGAGCTCAAATTTTGGCATATTTATAGTCTTTGGAAAATATCTTGAGGAGTCGATTTCATCTAAATGCTCATAAATGAGAAAGAATATGGGAGTGAAAGAGGATATTTTGACATCCTACTAGCCCAAGTAAGGTTTAGTAAGGTTTAGGGAGACAGGTGTGTTGCATTATCCAACCTCCAAGGTGAAAAACCCTCTAAGCATGATCTTCCTTGGGCTCAACTTCCTTCCTCCAATATGGTGCGCTATCCAATACAATGTCAATCCAACACTCCCTCTTCCATGTTGGTCCACTATACAAGTGTCCTCATGCAAGGAACTCCTCTACCTCTATGCTAATTTCCCTCTCATGTGACTGATTCTACTCTCATGTGTGTCAATGTGGTCACTAAGCTCCAATGCTCCTCCTCAACAATATGTCCAAGTCCACAACCAACCTTCATGAAGTATGCTCCTCAACCCAAGCATTTTCAAGTCAAGTTCCCGACCTCCAAGGTGTTTATCACATGGTCCCAAGCTCTTAGGGCTAATTGTTTTCCTTATAGTTCCTAGTTCTCCTTCTAAGTAGGCACCTCCCCTAATCGAACAATTGAATCCTCCATAGTGTGCATTCAATAGGTTATTCATCATGTCGATTAGGGTAACAACCTCCTAACTAAGGGTGCCATGATAGAACTCTAACCAAGGTAAACATCCACCCAAAATGGGCCATCCATATCTCATGAAGCATCTCCAAGGGGATATGAGACCTAGTTCTCTCCTATCCTTGTGAAAACACTATTGGAGTAACCAAAAAAGATAAAACTCCCTCTTTATGAAAAAAATGATTTTTCAACATTGATCAACTCCCTTTGAATGTGCAACCTGTAACTCTGGTGCATGCACAAAGCTGAAAGAATACTCCATAATGATGGAATATCATACCTACTCTACAAGAGTCATACCCACAAGTACAGATCCACACACCTCAACATCCAAGCAATCATTTCACACAAAGGTGTGTTTCTCTGCAAGTAATCTGCAACCCAACCTTCAAATGGTGAACATGCAAGGAGAATACCACAAAGGAACTCAGTTTGCACCATCAAACCACACTAATCCATATTCCCCTTTTGTAGGGGCTCCAAAACAAAAATAACCATATGTGAAACTAAATGAACAAAACCCTGGATCATTGCTTCCTATTGAACTTGAAAATCACTCCAAAACAAGGAAGACATCAACAATAACATGTCAAAACTCCAACATTTGTAAAGTCATCCACACGAGTCAAAAATGTTTTGGTGCCACATTAAGAGATAATTAGGATATCCTACAAACATGATCACATCTCCAACAATAACAATACAAACTCATTGGATCTATCAAAAGAACAAGATAAAATATGCATACATCTCAACTCATCAATCATAAAATAAAAGATTAGAGTAAGAGTAACAACAACACATAAAGGTTCATCATTGAATTGTGAGCATGTGAATCCCTCTCATGCACCTAAAAACCTCCAACAACTAAAGAGACAACGTCAACTAGCTCACCTCCCTCTTTCTAAGGGAATCCTGAAGCAAGAGTGTCATCACGTTCAAATCCCTTTACCTAAGAGAATCAAACCCTAACAATGGTACTCGTCACTACTCCCATCAACTACAAGCCTAGAATCAATCATTGATTCCATCACCATAGATTTTGAACCTATCTCCAACTTAGGTCTTGCACACCTTTCTTCAATGCCAAATGCTCTAGGACAAAAGTACACATATGAAGAATACAACATGAAATATCAACTCTCCAAGATTAGGTACAAAGTGAACATTCACAAGATCGCCAATAGCTTAACATCACCCCAATTATCACATCTATGATCAATCTCTTCACAAATGTACATGATGTACAACCAATACTATCCCTAAGGGATAACACTAAAATCTCCCTCCATCTATAGAAATAACAAAAACTAAGCAAGGTTTTCATTCTTGTAAACCCTTGAGTTAAAACTAAACCAAATAATAACAACTACTAATCATCAATATATCATAGAATCATCCCATCCCAGGCTCCAAAAATCAGCAAATAATCTAATGGTTAAGCATGCCTATCACAAGCATCAATCCACCCCAAACACTAGCATCCACTAAAACAAATCAACCACCTATCATAGGTCATCATGGCCATGACACCTACTAAAATATAGATCACTTACCAGCCATAAATGAAATAGATCATCCACCTATCACAAGTGAAAACACATTGGCATTTACTAGAACAAATGAACTACCTATTGCAAGTCCTGCTAGGCATCACACTTTTTGAAAATAAATCCATGTGATCCATGAATGAAGTAAAACACCGATATCCACTTGAGAAAATAAACCACCTATCACAAGACATCCTAGGCATATCACCCACTGAAAATAAATCCAAACCAACGATTGATAAAGTAGAACTACCACCTATCATAGGGGAGAATACACTCTCATCACAATAGAAACTAGGATTTCAACCCATCAAACCCTTCACGAGTGCAATATCTCATCTCAAGAACACTAGGATTTCATCACCCAACAACCACTTTCAAGTACAACTAAAGTATTCATCCTTCAAAAAGGTAACCTCAATACGATTAGCTTTGATACCATGTAGAAATTTTGAGAATTGGGCAATTAATGCAATTTTGAAATTTCTTCATTTCTTGAGATTTTTGGGATATAATCCACATGAACTTTTAGGAATAACATGAAATATTAAATCACAACAATAATATTTCACTTTCCTTCAACCCAATTTCACTTGGTAGACCAAAAGGATAGATACCATATGAGCATGCTTCAATAGCACAATGCTATAGCTCTTACGAGACACTTTTCAAGGCATATAACAAATCTAAAATGTCTTATTACAACACACTATAATAGAAAAAAAA
>ML785251.1:3801-24774 GCA_009831015.1 Picea engelmannii
AGTAGTTGATGAGTTGGCGCACATACATGAGGTGTATAGTTGATGATGTTGGTACATATTGATGAGTCATAGTTGATGAGTAGTTGAAACATGATTGGTACATACTTGGCACATGGTTGGATGCACTTGTTTATGGTACATGTGGATTAGAGGTTGGTGCATGGTTGATGCACTTTTTTGTGGTACAAGTTGATTACAGGTTGAGGTACAGGTTGATGCATGGTTGATACATGGTTCAAATTTATTGGTATAGGTTTACAGTGGTATATCTCACAGTGATAGTGTGATAGTGGTTCCATCATTCTACTTCTACTTCAGGGTGGTAGGACGGGGAAAGGACAGGTGGTTGTAGCCACCTTCCGGTTGTAGCCAGAGAACATTGGGGGTTGTAGCCTCCTTCTGGTTGTAGCCAGAGATTTGGGGAGTTGGAGCTTCCCTCAGGTTGTAGCCTGAGAAACTAGGGGGTTGGAGCCTCCTTCCAGTTGTAGCTAGAAAACAAAGGAAGTTGGTGCTTCCAATGAATGTAATTCTTCAAGACATATAAGAAAAAGCATTATGTGGTTTTCTCCCGATTTGGGTTTCCATGTAAAACACTGGTGTACTATGTATGTGCGTGATTGTTTATTTATTACTGCTCATTATTGGATAATAATTCTACATTGATATAACATTTGAAGAAAAATGATTAAAATTACGTTATTACTGATTCACCCCCCCTCTCAGTAATCCAACAGACAGTTCTTCCTAATGTGTCACATATGGCTGATGAGGCTCACATATGGTATCTCTACTTCGATGGATCCAAATATAAAGAAGGAGCTGGTGCAGGATGTGTCTTCATTGACCCAGAAGGTAACAAAACTTTGATCGCTTGCCGATTAGAATTTGAATGCACAAACAAGACAGCTAAATATGAGGCACTTCTACAAGGACTCAGAAAGGCACTAGATCTGAAAATATAGAATTTAATGGTATTCGACGAGTCAGAAATTGTGGTCAGGCAGGTAAGAAATTTCATTCATTGCCTATCACCACACCTAAAAAGTTATTAAGCTGAGGTATGGAATCTATTGCATAAATTTTCCGCATTTAATATTAAATCCATTCCGAGATTAAATAATTATGAGGCGGACTTGTTAGCTAATGTTGCTTCCAAAAAATTTCCTGCAGAAGGCCTTTCTTTGAACGCATTTTTGATTGAGTTGTTGTTCAGACCATCAGTCCCAGACAACATAACTAATTGGAGAGTGTTCGATGTGATCAACAGATCATTAGTTTCTTGCACATGGAAGACACTTTTCGAGGTGTGGTTATCGATGAAGGCACCCATGATGAAGACCTCCGAAATTTTACGGTAATATTGGACCCAAGGTCTCTCGAAACGACATTAGATCTGGTAAATTATATCCCAAAATCTGCGGTAAGATTAGAAAAGTTTTATGATTTGCATGACAAATTCAGAAAATCAATAAATTGTAAAACGAATAGTTCTTCCTTGACCCATGAAAAGGTAAGCCTGGGAACTAAAGATAATCCATAATGCATCAATTTGGGAACGGGATGTTCTAAGCAAGAGAAATCATCCTTTATAAAACTATTCAAAGAATTTAAGGATGTCTTTGCTTGGAAATATGATGACCTAAAAAATTTTGAACCTAATATTATACAACATACCATTCCCATGAAACCACAGACTCAACCTTTTCAACAGAAGTTAAGAAAGATGCACCCAAAACTTGAACCAACGGTCAAGAAGGAACTAAACAAACTTTTGAATGCAAAGATAATTTTCTCAGTAAGGCATACACAGTGGGTTTCTAACCTTGTCCCTCTGAGGAAGAAAAGTGGTGAAATTTGACTATGTGTTGACTTCTGAAACTTAACCTGAGCATCTAACAAAGACAACTACCATGTCCCTCCGATGGAACAAATTCTCCAATAGGTATCCGGTTCTGAAAGATTGTCACTACTAGACGGTTTTTCAGGGTACAACCAGGTCCTCATATCTCCTCCAAACCAGCTGAAAACCACTTTCCATACTCCATGGGGTACCTATGCTTATAAAAAGATTCCCTTTGGAATTATAAACGCCGGTGCCACTTTCCAGAGAGTGATGGATATCACTTTTCACAGTCTAATCAATCAATCTATAGTGGTCTATCTCGATGATGTCACTATTTTCTCCAAGAATAAGGGAAATCATTTAGCCCATCTGAGATTTGTTTTACAATGATGCCATAAGTATGACATATCTCTAAATCCTAAGAAATCTGTCTTTGCAATGGAACAAGGAGAGTTGCTCAGATTCATAGTATCCAATGAAGGTATGATCATTGATCCTGAGAGGACTCAAGTCATTTCAAAACTTCCTCCCCCCTCTTCTAAAAAATCTATGCAATCTTTCCTAGGTCAGATAAATTTTGTCAGAAGGTTTGTTCCAAGTTTCTCGGAAATGGTGAGGCCTTTACAAAACTTAATAAAAAAGGATGTGCAATATCATTGGGGACCTCATGAAAGTCAAGCTTTTGACTCAATAAAAAAATGCATAGTGGAGGCTCCATCTCTAATAAGCCCTGACTTTTCACGAGATTTCACTCTTTACACGTTTGCCTCCGATCGATCTTAGGGTGTTGTGCTAACCCAAAATAATGTTGAAAACAATGAGGTTCCCATTGCTTTTATGAGTTCAGCCTTTAAGGGAGCATAGCTTAATTATCCAACTGTAGATCAGTAGGCTTACGCTATTTTTAAAGCGGTAAAACATTTTTGATCGTATCTACTGAAATCTAGAACTAAAGTCATTGTTCCTTACCCTGCTGTCAGAAAGTTGCTAGTAAAGAAAGAACTGGGTGAAAATCGGGCAAACTGGGTCACATCCTTACAATAGTATGACCTTAAGATCACCCCGACGCAAATTGTTAGAGGCCAAGGTCTATGTAAATTAGTTGTTGATTCAGTTCAAGAACAGCAAAGTCAAACTGATATGTTAATTGAAGATCAAAGTCCAATCTGTTGTGTACAAAATCCTACCAATTCTTGGTATGACGACATTAAGTTTTATCTAACACACGGTTCAACTCCTCGTCACCTTGATCCAAAAAAAATGAGAGCGTTGAGATTAAAGTCTGCACTTTTCCAGCTTGTGAATGGTATATTATTTCGCAAAAAATTTGATGAAATCCTCATGCGCTGTCTAGCAAAAGATGAAGCATATAAAGTCTTATCTGAGTTACATGTAGGAGAAGCTGGTGGGAATTTTGGTGGAGACACTACCACCCACAAAGTATTAAGGGCAGGGTATTATTGGCCCACACTTTTCAAAGATTCCCATACATTATGTCGCAAATGCGTAATCTGTCAAAAGGCTTCTGGAAGAGTACAGAAGGCAGCATTCTCGCTGCAAACTGTCTCGGTGGATTTCACTTTTCAACAATGGGGTCTTGACATCATTGACCCAATTAAACCCTCCTCCTCACAGCAGCATAAATTCATCATTACAGCAACAAACTATTTTACTAGATGGTCCAAGGCTGGACCATTAAAAGTGGTAAACACGAGTTAGGTAATATATTTCCTTAATTCAAACATAATTACTCGATTTGGTATTCCTGAATGTCTGGTTTTCGATAATGCCTCCTATTTCTCATCCCTCGATATGAGTGTCTTTGCTTTAGAAAAAGGGATAAAACTGAAATATTCTGCTAGCTATTACCCCCAAGGAAATGGTTTAGCATAATCAACAAACAAAAACCTGATCAAGATCATCAAGAGGACAGTTTCTGAAAACCAAAAAAACTGGCACAACGCACTTTTTAATGCAATATGGGCTGATAGGGTGACCCCGAAAACTTCAATTGGTAATTCCCCCTTCTCTTCAACTATCCCAGAAAGTTCAGGAAGAATATTTCCCTCCCTTGGAAAGTCGGATTAATTCTTTGTTGAAGTTAGAAGAGGTAAGAGCTCAAGTGAAACAAAAACTGGAGCAGCATCAACATATTGTCAAAAGCTGGTTTGATTCGAGTTCTGCCTCGGACAATAATTTTGAGGTAGGTGATCTTTTCCTCAAGTGGGATAAACCTCATGAAGGGAAAGGTGAACATACAAAGTTCCAAAACCTGTGGTTGGGACCTTTCTTAATCGCCAAAAAACTAGGTCCTAGTTCTTTCCGCTTGCAGAATTTAGAGGGACAGCCAGACACCTTTCGAGTGAATGGTCAAGCTCTCAAGAGGTATTTCGCTTGACAAATCCTAGATACACCTTTTGTACATATCTTTTCTATTTTGGTTTGTTTTGGTTTTCCTTTTCATTTTTCTTTCTTTTTATTAATTTTTATTTTGGCTTTTTGAGTTAAACATGCCTGTATTACGGTCTAGTTAAAAAGGAAGAAATAGAATGCTTCATCTTTAAACAACTGTCAAGGACTGTCGGAGCATCAAATGTTGTATTTTCTTAAGAAAAATGTAGACTAGTTAAAGATGGTTTTTTGTCGAGAATTGATTTTTGGTTTCAATTTGCATTTGAGAGCATACACGACTATCATTAAAAGCTCTTTACATTGTCCCTGCTTTTAATAAAGAAACTCAAATATGCCTTCCTGTCCTCGAAAAATTAGTTTCATCAGTGAACTATTTTCAGACCATGATGAAGGTTAGCAAGAAAAAAAATTAAAAGAGCCGGAAAATAACAAATGTGCCAAAGACTGAAATTTTCAGCATCACCCCGCTCTTTTGAATATCTTTAAATTATATCAATAATTCTCCCAAGAGTCATGGGAAGTGTTTGCAAACCCACCGGGATACTAAACAGGTCTGCTAGCAGCAGGTAAATGCATGCATGGTGCCAAGACAACTTCACTGGGGTACTGAACGGGCCAACTAGCAGCGAAGCGATGTCAGGTTAAAGAAAATTCTCAGGTAAAATTCTTTTTGATCATAAGCATCCTTCATTCTGATTTGAAATTTCTTGGACAGGATAGAGGCGTCAGAGTGGGTTAATTTGCATCCCTATCGAGGCTATGGACGCCTACTGGCAGCAGTGGCCCTGTCAACAACATTGGAGCCATTAACTTAAACATCATGGCTTTCATTTGTGAAGTCTGTCACGAGATTTCATTTTTCAACAAAAGATATCTTAAGTTGGACCACGTAATGATTATCAAAGATGCTCAAATGTATTTCAGTTGTTTTCTCATTTGTAATCATTCAAACATTTCTCACCTAAACTCGTCAGTGATACAGAGATAACTGCTTCTCCCAGCAAGTCTCCATTGTTGGCAGCCCTACATATTTTCAACTTTTTAAAGCATTAAAATTATGTAACTGCCTACCTGGGGGTCATACGATTATTGTTCTTCACAAGCAATTTTTGAAACTACAAATGTGATCTTTTGATTATTCCTAGCATTTTCATTTTCATGCTTCATTCATGACTAAAAGCATGAACGAAGCATTAAAACCTATGATTGTTTTACCTCTTTATCTAAAGCTTATGAAAGATGGATGGCTCTACAGTTCTTGTTAATAAATATTTTTGTTTCCTGCTATAAAGCTTATCTTCTTTGTTGACTCCTCAAATGTGAAGCATGCTTTTGGTTGTTATTTGAATCACCAATGATCCATTTGATTTAAACCATGATATATATTTCTTGTGGCTATTGGTCATGCCTATCCTTGTCATTACATTTTGGTTTATAAAATTTTCCCTCTCCTGAACTTTAGCAACCAAACCCACCTTGTTGTGCAATGAGGAAGTTTAATGCACTTGGTCGTGGCCTGTACCCTGTTGGAGGTGGAAGTCCGACAACGATAAGCCCATCACCGCGATCTAAGTCTCAGGTTTTGCATGTACTCCTGGCATTCATTTACAGAAACACCTTTCATTTAGTATTGAAGAACCTATGTTCATACGCACTAGGGTATTGATGAGTTTTTGGGTCTGAAATGTCGCTCTGGTCTTCTCCTAGAAACCTTCCATACTCACTGTCTTTTATTGTCTGTCTTTCATATCCCCATGGCCCTGGTCATCAAGATTGAACCCAATAGCTCTCAGACCCTGCTCCTGTGTGATGATGCAAGGGAGGATCTCGAGGGTCAAGGCTGGCTTGTTTTTCTTGAGAAATTCTAGGGTTTTAACTTGCGAATCGCACAGGAATTTTCCCTTTCTTTCGACAGATGTCGATCCAAGGTAGGAGACATTCAAGTTGAGGTCATAGAGGAATTTTTAGGTCAAGCAACAGGTCTTCCTTTAAGTGAGCATAAGTGGTTCAAAAATGCCAGGGTCGAGGAGGTTCCGTGGAGCCTGTTCTTCACATCTCGAAAAATCAACTGTTGTGATAAAGGTATGCATGTGTGCTTATTGAAAACCCAGTGGCATGGTTTGTTAACAACATTGAAACAATTTGTGATGTGTGAGGGCCACTTTGGTTTTGTTTTTTTATATCACATATGTTTGATGATGAATTTCATCGGGTTTCAATTAAATATGCCCTATTACCTATGGAGAAGCCTGTATAAAATGGTGAAGAGGTATAAGAGACAACGATTGGATTCAAGCATGTTTCACCACGGTTTGATAAATATACTATTGGTACACCAATTGAAGTTACAAAATGATGATTGGAATGCCTTCCTAACCCGAAATGGTTTTGTTAACTCCAATGCTGTAGAGGTTGACAAACCCATGATAGAGGAAACCATAGTCCCTACCAGAGCGGTTCCTTCATCTACAGAGGCATGTGTTACAGCCACCCTCAGTGAGCCTATACCCGACCCAAACGTTGCTAAGAAAAGCCATGAAAAACATGCCCATTCTAAGGCCTCTGCTAAGAACGCACATAGGCCTATGTGCAAACCATCTAAAGGTGACATCGATATAGGTTTTAAAATTAAAAGGGCAGGTAGGTTGATCTCAAGGAAACTACAAAATAATCCAAACTCTCATGTGAGCTCGATCAAAACGATCGAGATCCATGAGAGCTCTGATTGAAAGATAGAGATATTCTTGGCTGAAGAAGACCCTCCTTCCCTCAAAACAGGTCTTGATCAGGCTTACAATTTCGTGGATAATTTGCTACCCTGCGTGAAGCACAATCAAGTATTTCTAGGTATCAAGTTTGATAAGAAATCCATAGGTAACAGTGGAGACATTCTGGCACATGACTGTGGGTATTCTCAAGCAGTTGTCAAAGATTCATAATGTGAAATCTGTTTGATCTGGATTGATAAGTATTATACCGACATACCCATTTTACAATCACAAATCAAAACCCTCACTGTTCAGGTTGACTCACTAATGGATGAAAATTATAGGCTAAAGTCCATTGTTCAGAGACAAGGCAAATGTTTAAAAATGACTGTGAACATAATTGTGAAGAATGTCGAGAATTTAACAGCAGTGGTCAATTCTAACATCCTGTAAATCGAATTGATTTTCCAGTTAAAGGTAAAGATTTGTTTTGATATTAAATTGTGTTATAACTTGGTTTATAGAGTAAATTAGATTTCATTGCTAAAATAAGACTAGCTATAGAATCAACAAATTCTATAGCCAGTCTATTCTTGTTCGAAATTAAGAAGATATTGGTCAAATGTATATCTGAATTTCTTTATTTCATCCTTTTCTTTCAATATATCTGACAGTTTATGGTGATCAAATGATATGAAGAATTTATGGGCTTATTAGCCATATCTTTGGCTCATTTTTATAAACAGGAACAAACTCTTTTAGTTTTTAGAGATTTAGTGTGATATGGAGTGGTTATATTCCCCTCTATTTTTTTAATCAGCAGAATCATTGTGGAAATTTACTCTTATCTTACAAGATAAGGCAATTATCTTTTCTAAATCCTTTAAAAACTTGTATTTTTTGTAATGAAGGCATTTTGTCCTGGGGCTGAAGGTGGACAATTTATTCATGAATTTGGACGGAACATATATTTACATTTCGTCTTTAGCTCTCTGTAAATGTTGTTTTCGTTTATGGTTTGTTTATCCTAATTAATTAATAGTTGTTGATAGCTTTTGTCTTCACGATTTATTATGATATTGAGAAAATTTCTTTTAATATTGTCCACATTTTGATGCTTCAGATATTAAAAAGAGTGATCATCCATTCAACCCAAATGATAAGATTTTTCTTTAGTTTTGTTGAATGATTAAAAGCATGTTGTTACAGTTAGATTTATCTTGAATGTAATTGCTTGCACTCACAAATATCACAGAGATTAGTTGCATCTCATCGTTCTATCATTGAAATTCAATAGTCAATATATTGTTTTGCATTTATTTCGAACAATTCAAGGTTCATTGTAGGTTTATCTTTTGGACAGCTTGGTTGGACATTCTATAATCATACAGATGTTGGATGCATTAATAGGTTAGTTTTATCGTTTTGTCATTTGTTTGTTTTTTAAACTCAAATATATGGTTTGGCTTTGATCGTCCACATACTCATGTTTCATAGTATATTTTTCTATTTAATCTTAGATTAATAAAGAGAAAACAAAAATAGCTTATGTGCTTTCTTTATCTGCTTTTGTTAAAGAAGCCATCTTCACATAGATTTTTGTGAGTTTAGATTAAAACTCACAACTTGTATATCATGTACAAAAATAAGATAGGTAGATTTGTTGTTTAAATACTATCTACAATAGTTATATATATTTATGTACATATACATATTAAGTGGTTATTTAATAGTTATCTCTTTTATTTATTTTATTCGTTTCTTCTAGGACTTTTAGACTGGCCAACAGAGCCATTAAACCCATAAGAACGAGTTTTACCAAACGACTTGGGTTATTTAGACGACCCCAGACTAGACTCATTCTTCCAATTGATGGACGGTCACTTTCGCCTGCCAACAAATGGCACTAGAAGAAGGGCTGAGCACAATTGATGGCACGTGGAGGTCGCAAGACTCCTCCCCGAAACACCCGCTCTCCTATAGTAACAATAAGTCGTTCTGACGACAATGTTACTTCTCAAACAACAACCACCCCAAACAAAAATCCACAGATTACCGTTGAGCCAGTAACACCAAACCATCCAAGGTCCGACGTACAAGAAATTGTTCATCAATCACTTCTGAGGACACACAGTGCGTTGGCCCGTATCAGACAACCAGGTTGGCCACTAAATCAACCCTTAGATTTCTCTGATATCAGGGAACAACTTGAAGGCACTAGTCTTCTCTTGAATCCTACGGATCCAGATCGCATCCTCACTCCTGCAATCGGAGGATCTGGTATCCCACCTTCGCCACCTCCTTCATCCCCTTCCTCTTCGGGAGGTGAGTCATCTGACGAAGGTAGTTCATCATCTCAACCTCCAACACCACCTTCACCCATGGAAAATCCTAACAATCCCACCAGGCCCTGGCTTGATCAATACGTTGTGGCCATACCTAGAGCCCAACACCCTTTGCCTAAACATCCGGAGAAATGGCTCCCTAAATTTGATCCAGATTCTAAACAAATTGATGAGGATCACATAAAAAAATTCATGCTAGCCATTAGACTCTGAAGCGTAGAACACGAGGATTTATTATGTATACTTTTTCCGTATACGTTCGAAGGCAATGCCTCTACGTGGTATTTTGCCCAACAACCCCACACCATTGTGTCTTGGGATAAATTCGAGTCTTGTTTCCTCGAGAAATTCAGAGATGACAAAACTCCTGAAGTCTTATTCATGGAACTCTCCAGCTTAAAGATGAACCCTAAAGAAAAAATAAACGATTTTAATCAAAGGTTTATCACATTAAAAAATCAGATTCTCATTGATTCAATGCCTACTGAAAATATTATCATCGCATATTACACCAAAGCTCTACACTAGAATATAGCAATTTGGGTAAAAAGGTCTAAGAAGGCAATGTTATTGGAAGCCTTCGAGGAAGCAATCCAAATTGAGAAAGATATTCTAAGCCTAAAGGATAATATCAGTAATGAGGCAGAGATTACCACATCTTCTAAGAAGAAAATAGAAATTCTTCCTAGACCTCCCCAAAGCAAACCTCAATCAGAGAGTTCAGATTTGGAAAGTTTAAAAAAGGTCATTCATAAATTGTCAAATCAAGTCATAGATTTAAGGAGATTAGCTGAAGAATCTTCTTCAAGAAAAGGATCTTACAAACCCCCTTTTAGAAAAACTTTTCCCACAAACCGGCCCAACTTAAATTCTGAAGGCTTTAATCTAGAAAGCCTACAATATGAAATACAGACAATCCTTGAAGCACGTGATAACTTAGTTCCCCCTGAGATTTCTGAAGACATGGTTGAACAAGAAACGGTGGAAGAGGATGAACCCTCTCCCAACATCTTCGGGCATTTTTCAGACAGTGTATTTCAAGCTAATTTTGAAACAGTTCATCCTTAAAATACCAAAAGAAAAACCCAGAATAAACCCTCTTCTAAAATTGGAACTAATAAACAATTTAAGCAGACTAAAACAAAACAGAATTCATCAACCCCAAGTTTAGAATACGATTTGATTGAAGACCTTAAGAAACTTAGAACTAATATTTATGTATATGAATTGTTGAAATTTCCTTTTCTTCTGCAAAAGATGCTTCAGAACATTGCGGAAAACAACAAAAACAACAATCTGAACAGCACAAAACTGACATAAATCGGCCCTAAAACACCTCAAAAAGTCCCTGCTAAAACTACACTAGAACTCTCGGATAAAAGAGACCTTACTGTAAAAGGTATAACAAATGTAGATAAATAATTCCAGGGACTGGGACTAAAAACCAGCAAAGTTTTGTTGTCAATGTTCATAAAAATGTCCCACCTTTTTTATTGACCTTCACAATTTTCAATAGGAATGTACATAGTTGTATGGTAGATTATGGCGCATCGTCAAATGTAATGCCTTGGTCTATCTGCCAAAAAATCAATGCTAAAGTTCAACCTTCCAGTCTAAAAATTATTCATCTTGATCGAACCAGTGTTAAAGTGATAGGTGAATTAAAAAATGTCCTTATTAGTTTATCCTCTAATTCTAAAGTTCACCAAATTATTGATATAATTGTCGTTGACATCCCTGAAGTATATGGCCTATTTTAAGCAGGGATTGGTCTGAACAGTTGCATGGCTACTTTGCGATAGACTGGTCCCATTTGTGGTTGCCAGAGAATGGAAAGCCTAATAGAATCAAGATCAATTGTGAGTGTTACCTCAAGCTCACCGTGAATGATTTAAATGACACCAATGAACCATTTACTGCTTCCGCTAATTCACCCGAAACATAGGAAATGAACACATTTTTCGGTAACTTCATGGTGAAAAATTCTATCATTACTAACCCGGAACAACAGTCGGAACTCATGACATGCACACAGTCGACAGTTCTTCCTAGTGTGTCACATATGGCTGATGAGGCTCACATATGGTCTCTCTACTTCAATGGATCCAAATCTAAAGAAGGAGCTAGTGCAGGATGTGTCCTCATTGACCCAGCAGGTAACAAAAATTTGATCGCTTGCCGATTAGAATTTGAATGCACAAACAGTACAGTTGAATACGAGGCACTTCTACAAGGACTTAGAAAGGCACTAGATCTAAAAATACAAAATTTAATGGTATTCAATGATTCAGAAATTGTGGTCAGGCAGGTAAGAAATTCCATTCATTGCCTATCGCCACACCTAAAAAGTTATCAAGCTGAGGTATGGAATCTAATGAAAACATTTTCCGCATTTAATATTAAATCCATTCCGAGATTAAATAATTATGAGGCGGACTTGTTATCTAATGTTGCTTCCAAACTTTTTCCCACAGAAGGCCTTTCTCCGAACGCATTTTCGATCGAGTTGTTATTCAGACCATCAGCCCCAGACAACATAACTAATTGGAGAGTGTTCGATGATGATCAACAGATCATTAGTTTCCTACACATGGAAGACACTTTTCGAGGTACGATTATCGATGAACGCACCCATGATGAAGACCTCCGAAATTTTACGGTAATATTGGACACAAGGTCTCCCGAAACGACATCAGATCTGGTAAATTATATCCCAAAATCTGTGGTAAGATTAGAAAAGTTTTATGATTTGCATGACAAATTCAGAAAATTGGTAAATTATAAAACAAATAGTTCTTCGTTGGCCCATGAAAAGGTAAATCTAGGAACTAAAGATAATCCACAATGCATCAATTTGGGAACGGGATGTTCCGAGCAAAATAAATCAGCCTTTATAAAATTGTTCAAAGAATTTAAGGATGTTTTTGCTTGGACATATGATGACCTAAAAACATTTGAACCTAACAGTATACAACATACCATTCCCATGAAAACCCAGACTCAACCTTTTCAACAAAAGTTAAGAAAGATACACCCAAAACTTGAACCAACAGTCAAGAAGGAACTAAACAAACTTTTGAATGCAAAGATAATTTTCCCATTAAGGCATACAGAGTGGGTTTATAACCTTGTCCCTGTGAGGAAGAAAAGTGGCAAAATTCGACTATGTGTTGACTTTCGAAACTTAACCGAGCATCTGACAAAGACAACTACCCTGTCCCTCCGATGGAACAAATTCTCCAACAGGTATCCAGTTATGAAAGATTGTCACTACTAGATGGTTTTTCAGGGTACAACCAGGTCCTCATGTCTCCTCCAAACCAGCTTAAAACTACTTTCCGTACTCCATGGGGTACCTATGCTTATAGAAAGATGCCCTTTGTACTTATAAACGCCGGTGCTACTTTCCAGAGAGTGATGGATATTGCTTTTCGTAGTCTAATCAATCAATCTGTAGTGGTCTATCTCGATGATGTCACTATTTTCTCCAAGAATAAGGGAGATTATTTAGCCCATCTGAGATCTGTTTTACAAAGATGCCATAAGTACGACATCTCTCTAAATCCTAAAAAATCTGTCTTTGCAGTGGAAAAAGGCAAGCTGCTCATATTCATAGCATCCAATGAAGGTATGATCATTGATCCCGAGAGGACTCAAGTCATTTCAAAACTTTCTCCCCCCTCTTCTAAAAAATCTATGTAATCTTTCCTAGGTCAGATAAATTTTGTCAGAAGGTTCGTTCCGAGTTTCTCAGAAATGGTGAGGCCTTTACAAAACTTAATAAAAAAGGATGTGCAATATCATTGGGGACCTCATGAAATTCAAGCTTTTGACTCAATCAAAAAATCCATAGTGGAGGCTCCATCTATAATAAGCCTTAACTTTTCACGAGATTTCACTCTTTACACGTTTGCCTCCGATCAATCTTATGTAGTTGTGCTAACCCAAAAGAATGTTGAAAACAATGAGGTTCCCATTGCCTTTATGATCTCAGCCTTTAGGGGAGCAGAGCTTAATTATCCAGCTGTAGATCAGCAGGCTTACGCTGTTTTTAAAGTGGTAAAACATTTGTGATCGTATCTACTGAAATCTAGAACTAAAGTCATTATTCATTATCCTGCTGTCAGAAATTTGCTAGTACAGAAAGAACTGGGTGAAAATCGGGCAAACTGGGTCACATCCTTACAAGAGTATGACCTCGAGATCACCCCGGCGCACATTGTTAGAGGCCAAGGTCTATGTAAATTAGTTGTTGATTCAGTTCAATAACAACAAAGTCAAACTGATATGTTAATTGAAGATCAAAGTCCAATCTGTTGTGTACAAAATCTTACCAATTCTTGGTATGACGACATTAAGTTTTATCTAACGCATAGTTCAGCTCCTTGTCGCCTTGATCCAAAAAAGAGGAGAGCATTGAGATTAAAGTTTTCACCTTTCCAACGTGTGAATGGTATATTATTTTGCAAAACTTTTGATGAAATCCTTATGCGCTATCTAGCAAGAGATGAAGCAGATAAAGTCTTATCTGAGTTGCATGTAGGAGAAGCCAGTGGGCATTTTGGTGGAGACACTACCACCCACAAAGTATTAAGGGCAGGGTATTATTGGCCCACGCTTTTCAAAGATGCCCATACATTATGCCGCAAATGCGTAATCTGTCAAAAGGCTTCTGGAAGAGTACAGAAGGAAGAATTCCCACTACAACCTGTCTCGGTGGATTTCCCTTTTCAGCAATGGGGTCTTGACATCATTGGCCCAATTAAACCCACCTCCTCGCAGCAGCATAAATTCATCATTACAACAATAGACTATTTTACTAGATGGTCCGAGGCTGCACCATTAAAAGTGGTAAACTCCAGTCAGGTAATATCTTTCCTTAATTCAAACATAATTACTCGATTCGGTATTCCTGAATGTCTGGTTTTTGATAATTCCTCCTATTTCTCATCCCTCGATATGAGTGTCTTTGCTTTAGAAAAAGGGATAAAACTAAAATATTTTGCCAGCTATTACCCCCAAGGAAATGGTTTAGCAGAATCAACAAAGAAAAACCTGATCAAGATCATCCAGAGGACAGTATCTGAAAACCACAAAAACTGACACAATGCACTTTATAATGCAATATGGGCTAATAGGGTGGCCCCGAAAATCGCTATTGGTAATTCCCCCTTCTTTCTTGTTTACGGAAGGGAAGAATTTCTTCCTCACGTTCTTCTTCCTTCTCTTCAACTATCCCAAAAATTTCAGGAAGAAGATTTCCCTCCCTTGGAAAGTCGGATTAATACTTTGCTGAAGTTAGAAGAGGTAAGAGCTCAAACGAAACAAAAACTGGATCAGCATCAACATATTGTCAAAAGCTGGTTTGATTCAAGTTTTTCCTCGGACAAGAATTTTGAGGTAGGTGATCTTGTCCTCAAGTGGCATAAACCTCATGAAGGGAAAGGCGAACATACAAAGTTCTAAAACCTGTGGTTGGGACCTTTCTTAATCGCCGAAAAACTAGGTCCTAGTTCTTTTTGCTTGCAGAATTTAGAGGGATAACTAGACACCTTTCGAGTGAATGGTCAAGCTCTCAAGAGGTATTTCGCCTGACAAATCCTAGATACACCTTTTGTACATATCTTTTCTATTTTGGTTTTTTTTTGTTTTCCTTTTCATTTTTCTTTCTTTTTATTAATTTTTGTTTTGTCTTTTTGAGTTAAACATGCTTGTATTACGGTCTAGTTCAAAAGGAAGAACATAATGCTTCATCTTTAAACAACTGTCAAGGACTGTCGGAGCATCAACTGTTGTATTTTATTAAGAAAAACGTAGACTAGTTAAAGATGGTTTTTTTGTCGAGAATTGATTTTTGGTTTCAATTTGCATTTGAGAGAAAACATGACTATCATTAAAATCTCTTTACATTGTGCCTGCTTTTAAGAAAGCAACTCAAAGATGCCTTCCTATCCTCGAAAAATTAGTTTCATCAGTGAACTATTTTCAGACCATGATGAAGGTTAGCAAAAAAAAAAATTAAAACAGCTAGAAAATAACAAATGTGCCAAAGACTGAAATTTTCAGCATCACCCCGCTCTTCTGAATATCTTTAAATTATATCAATAATTCTCCCAAGAGTTGTGGGAAGTGTTTGCAAACCCGTCAGGATACTGAACAGGTATGCTAGCAGCGGGTAAATGCATGCATGGTGCCAAGACAACTTTGACGGGGTACTAAATGGGCCCGTTGGCAGCGAAGTGATGTCAGGTTAAAGAAAATTCTCAGGTAAAATTCTTTTTGATCATAATCATCCTTCATTCTAATTTGAAATTTCTTGGTCAGAATAGAGGTGTCAGAGTGGGTTAATTGACATCCCTATCGAGGCTATGGATGCCTGCTGGTAGTAGTGGACCTGTCAACAGCATTGGAGCCATTAACTTAAACATTGTGGCTTTCTTTGGTGAAGTTTGTCACCAGATTTCATTTTTCAATGAAAGATATCTTAAGATGGACCACGTAATGGTTATCAAAGATGCTCAAATGTCTTTTAGTTGTTTTCTCATTTGTAATCATTCAAACATTTCTAACCCGAACTCGTCAGTGATACAGAGATAACTGCTTCTCCTAGCAAGTTGCCATTGTTGGCAGCCCTACATATTTTCAACTTTTTAAAGCATTAAAATTATGTAGTTGCCTACCTGGGGGTCATACGATTATTGTTCTTCACAAGCAATTTTTAAAATACAAATGTGATATTTTGGTTATTCCTAGTATGTTCGTTTTCATGCTTCGTTCATGACTGAAAGCATGAACGAAGCATTAAAACCTATGATTTTTTTACCTCTTTATCTAAAGCTTATGAAAATTGGATGGATCTACAGTTTTTGTTAATAAAGATTTTTGTTTCCTACTATAAAACTCATCTTTTTTGTTGACTCCTCAAATGTGAAGCATGATTTTGGTTGTTATTTGAATCACCAATGATCCATTTGATTTAAACCATGATATATATTTCTAGTGGCTCTTGGTCATGCCTATCCTTTTCATTACATTTTGGTTTATAAAATTTTACCTCTCCTGAACTTTAGAAACCAAACCCACCTTGTTGTGCAATGATGAAGTTTAATGCACCTGGTCGTGGCCTGTACCCTATGGGAGGTGGCAGTCCAACAATGATAATCTCATCACCTCAAGCTAAGTCTCAGGTTTCGCATGTACTCCTGGCATTCATTTCAAGAAACGGCTTTCATTTGGTATTGAAGAACCTCAATTTATACGCGCTAGGGTATTGATGAGTTTTTGGGTCTGAAATGTCGCTCTGGTCTTTCCTAGAAACCTTCCATACTCACTATGTTTTATTGTCTACCTTTTGTATCCCCATGGCCCCGGTTGTCAGGATTGAACCCAATGGCTCTCAGACCCTGCTCCTATGTGTTGATGCAAGGGAGGATCTCGAGGGTCAAGGCCGGCTTGTTTTTCTTGAGAAATTCCAAGGTTTTAACTTGCGAACTACTCAGGAATTTGCCCTTTCTTTTGAAGGATGTTGAGCCAAGGTAGGAGACATTCAGGTCAAGGTCACAAAGAAATTTTTAGGTCAAGCAACAGGGATTCCTTTGAGTGGGCAGAAGTGGTTCAAAAACTCCAAGGTCGAGGAGGTTTTGTGGAGCCTGTTCTTCACATCTCGAAAAATCAACCACTGTGATAAAGGTATGCCTATGTCCTTATTGAAAACCCGGTGGCATGGTTTTCTAGCAGTCTTGAAACAATTCGTGATGTGTGAGGGCCACTTTGGTTTTGTTTTTCTATGTCACATACGTTTGCTGATGAATTTCATCGAGTTTCAATTAAATATGCCCTATTACCTGTGGAGGAGCTTGTATAAAATGACGAAGAGGTATAAGAGACAACGATTGGATTCAAGCCTGTTTCACCATGATTTGATAAAGATACTATTGGTACATCAATTGAAGTTACAAAATGATGACTGGAACACCTTCCTAACCTAAAATGGTTTCATTAACTCCAATGTTGTAGAGGTTGACAAACCCGTGATAGAGGAAACCATATTCCCTGCCAGAGTGGTTCCTTCATCTACAGAGGCCTGTGTTACGGCCACCCTCAGTGAGACTATACCCGACCCAAAAAATTTTGAGAAATTCCATGAACAACATGCCCATTCTAACACCTCTGCTAAGAACGGACACAGGCCTATGTGCAAACCATATAAAGTTGACATCGATCTAGGTTTTAAAAATAAAGGGGCAGGTAGGTTGATCTCAAGGAAACTATGAAATAAGTCAAACTCTCATGTGATCTCGATCAAAACGATCCAGATCCATGAGAGCTCCAATTCGGAGATAGAGATATTCTTGGCCAAAGAAGACCCTCCTTCCCTCAAAATAGGTCTCGACCAGGCTTACAATTTCGTGGATAATTTGCCACCCTACCTGAAGCACAGTCAAGGATTTACAGGTATCAAGTTTGATAAAAAAATCCATAGGTAACAGTGGAGACGTTCCAGCACACGACCGTGGGTATTCTCAAGTGGTTGTCACAGATTCACAATGTGAAATCTGTTTGTTCTGGATTGATAAGTATTATACAGACATACCCATTTTACAATCGCAAATCAAAACCCTCACTGTTCAGGTCGACTCACTAACGGATGAAAATCATAGGCTAAAGTCCATTGTTCAGAGACAAGGAAAACGTTTAAAAACGAATGGGAACATAATTGTGAAGAATGTCGAGAATGTAATAGTAGTGGTCAATTATGACATCCTGTAAATCGAATTGATTTTCTAGTTAAAGGTAAAGATTTGTTTTGATCTTAAATTGTGTTATATCTTGGTTTATAGAGAAAATTAGATTTTGTTGCTAAAATAAGACTAGCTACAGAATCAACAGATTCTATAGCCAGTCTATTCTGGTTCGAAATTGAGAAGATATTGGTCAAATGTATATCTGAATTTCTTTATTTCATCCTTTTCTTTCAGGATATCTCGCAGTTTATGGTGATCAAATGATATGAAGAATTTATGGGCTTATTAGCCATATCTTTGGCTCATTTTTGTAAACAGGAACAAACTCTTTTAGTTTTTAGAGATTTAGTGTGATATGGAGTGGTTATATTCCCCTCTATTTTTGTAATTAGCAGAATCATTGTGGAAATTTACTCTTATCTTACAAGATAAGGCAGTTAGCTTTTCTAAACCCTTTAAAAACTCATATTTTTTGTAATGAAGGCATCTTGGCCTAGGGCTGAAGGTGGAAAATTTATTCACGAATTTGGACGGAACATATATTTACATTTCGGCTTTAGCTCTCTGTAAATGTTGTTTTCGTTTATGGTTTGTTTATCCTAATTAATTAATAGTTGTTGATAGTTTTTGTCTTCACGATTTATTATGACATTGGGAAATTTTCTTTTAATATCATCCGCATTTTGATGCTTCAGATATTAAAAAGAGTGATCATCCATTCAACCCAAATGATAAGATTTTTCTTTAGTTTTGTTGAATGGTTAAAAGCATGTTGTTACAGTTAGATTTATCTTGAATGTAATTGCTTGCAATCATAAATATCACAACGATTAGTTGCATCTCATCGTTCTGTCATTGAAATTCAACAGTCAATATACTATTTTACATTTATTCCGAATAGTTCAAGGTTCATTGCAGGTATATCTTTTGGACAGGTTGGCTGGACATTCTATAATCATACAGATGTTGGATGCATTAATAGGTTAGTTTTATTATTTTTGTCATTTGTTTGTTTTCGAAACTCAAATATATGGTCTGACTTTGACCGTCCACATACTCCTATTTCATAGTATATTTTTCTATTTAATCTTAGATTAATAAAGAGAAAAAAAAATAGCTTATGTGATTTCTTTATCTGCTTTTGTTAAAGCATCCATCTTCACATAGATTTTCATGAGTTTAGATTAAAACTCACAACTTGTATATCATGCACAAAAATAAGATAGGTAGATCTGTTGTTTAAATACTATCTACAATAGTTATATATATTTATGTACATATACATATTAAGTGGTTATTTAATAGTTAGATCTTTTATTTCTTTTTATTCATTTCTTCTAGGACTTTTAGATTGGCCAACAGAGCCATTAAACCCGTCAGAACAAGTTATACCAAATGGCTTGGGTTATTTAGACAACCCCGGACCGGATTCGTTCTTCCAATTGACAGACAATCACTTTTTCCCGTCAACAGGAGGCAAGGAAATCTTGTACAAATCCAACCATATTTCTTAGCATATAAAGGATTTCAAAGACTCTAGGGTTCAAATAATACAACTTAGACTTTTGGAATCAAGCAAGCAAAGACATGATATGGTTCTTAAATGTGTGATTTCAAAACTGGTTTGAGACTAGAGGATTCATCACTTCGCAGTGAAAAATTCTAAATCGAATTTTAAAGGGAAACTCAAATAGCGTGAATGTAAGACAATGGTTCAGCACCCATCATTTATAAGAAAATATGTTAGAGGAAAAAACCTAGAGATTCGTTCTAAACCCAAGTATGAAGCATAACGAAAGGAGAGGTAATATTTTTACATTATTTCTACATTTATGGATAGAACAAAACTAATGGATTTAACGAGAGGAGATATTGAACAATTCATGCAAAGATAACATTTTTAGAAAGGGAGTAAATGCTACAGAATGAGTCCAGATCAAACAACATGCTCTTTCATAATAAAACAAAGTGTTTTCCAAATTATTACTGCAAATACCAATATGTATTTGATGGGTTTGAGATAGGGTCATGTACCCTCCATAAACTCTTGTTTTCCTTTGAAAAGGACAAGTTACGGTGCCAAAAAAATCAACATCCAGGGGTCGAACAGTTATGTTATTCTAGAGCTCAAAACTCAAACAGAAAAATGAAATGTCGAACACAGACAGGGTGACAAACTCAAAGAAATGCCCATGTCCCATGCATTCAATGCATGGGACCTCACATTCCTCAAAACATTAACTTTTGGTCCATATCATACTTCCACTAGCAGCAACTGCAAATAATAACCCAAAAAAACATCCCATATATGTCAATATAACATGTCTCATATCCATGTCATCACAGTAACTCAAAGCCAATTGAAACAATGGCTAAGACTTACCAACCCAAACCTTTTCAATTAAACCACATTCATTACCATACAATAGCATGACAGGAATATACATATAATCCAAATGATAGAAGCAAGGTCAAAAAAGGTGGCAAGTGTCATGTGAAATCACCATTGATTCATACCATATGCACTAGGTTCAAGAAATTCATGCCCCTTAAATTTAGTGCATCGCTCTCATATTATAGAAACAAATTATTAAAATATGAATGTGATACATTGGATAATGTCAAATTTATCATATAAGTGATGAACTATATATACTATGCACAACATATATGCAATTAATCTATTCTTTTTTTGCTAATATGTAATATAATCAACCAGAGACCAGACTTGTACCAATATGTTGTCGAGACAAATCAATTGTAAACAAAAGATCCTTAGGATGCCTCATTGAAATCCTTTTTGACCTTCTCATAATATATATGAATAGAATGTAAGATGAATTTTATTTTAAATTTATAAGTAGAACCATCTTCCTTTCGCAACAAACTCATATTCAAACCATAAAAATAACCAATACCAC
>ML785251.1:24824-36761 GCA_009831015.1 Picea engelmannii
GCACCTATAATTAGATATTTATATCATATATAAATAAATAATTTTTTAAATTATGCTTTGCAACCATTTACAGGATTGGTGGCTCAGTTGGCAATTTTATGAGTCAACATCTGGTGACTCCATGGAGTAGGAAATTTTTGAATTGGCTAGAACTGATGAATCTCTGATTTTTCTTGCATCAAAAGATGTTAACTTTCTCTGATATACTCTTGCAAGAAAAATGTATGGAGGGAAGAACAAGAAAGAAGAAATGGGAATATCTTAGTACTTCATGTGTCAGCAAGATTCAATAGGTATGGTAATTTCTACATAAGTAGTGTTACAGACCCAATAATATCATATGTTCCTATCTAATCTTATGGAATTCAAAGCAAATGAGAAAAACTTGTGATTGACCTGGTATGGAAAATGACTTAAAACAAACTAAATTATCCAAGAAAACTTTGTGTCATGAAGATGGATCCTGTTTTGGATCTAAAATGTTGACAGTCAACAAATAATACTATGGATATTTCGATTCCATATGAAGAAAAATAAATTATCCAAGAAAAATTTCAAAAGAAAGCAAAATCAGAAACTAATAAAAACTAAAATAAGTCAAATATTCAGACAATAAAAGAAATAAAAAAGACCCAAAACTATATACAGGAAGCATTAAAAGTTTGATCAATCAAACCATTCTGGTTCAACATAATGCTTCAAATGCAAACCATTTGTTGTGTAAGAAAACAATCGATCTTCCATGTCTTTTAGCAAATATGAATTATTACCTATGACAAAGGCAATTTTGTATGGACCCAACCAAAGCTTCTAAAATTTTGAGTGCTTCCCTTTTTCAGCATGAGTAGAATCCCAAAGGAGCACCTTCTCATCAACTTCAAAAACAACAGATTTAGATTTTTTTATCGAAATACTTTTTAATAGTTTACTTCCTTTTTCTCGGATTTTCTAAAGCATGGTTTCTTTGTTCTTCAAAGAAAGAAAAACATTTATCCTTTGAGAAATATCTAATGTGTTTAATTCTTCAACCTACAATGCTAATTGAAGTGAGGTGAGTTCAAGTTCGACAAGAATACTAGCTTATTGACCATAAAAAAGATGAAATGGAGTATGTACAGTGTTATATTTAGTGGTGGTTCGATCTACCCAAAGTGCATATGTGAGAAGTGTGTGCCACTGGCAAGGTCTGTCATCTATGATCTTCAAAATTTTGATTAAATTCTTATTGGCGAACTTAGCCTGCCCATTTCCTTGTAGATAATTGGTAGAAGAAGTAAAATGTTTCACACCAAATTTACTAAGAAATTGAGTGAACTTGGCATAAATAAAGGTTGACCCATTATGTGAAATTATTTCAAGAAGAAAACCAAAACGATAAAAGATATTAGATTCAAAGAAAGAGATAACATACTCATCTTTTGCACATTTAATATGTACAACTTCATTCCATTTAGTAAAGTAATATGTCATTGTCAGTATGAAAATATGTCATGTAGAAGATGGAGGATTGATAGGGCCCATGAAATCTAAGACCAATTTAGAAAATGGAAAATCAGGAAGAACGGGTTGCAAAGGCATGGCAGAAAATTGTTCCTTGCTAGCAATTTTTTTACACTTATCACAAGTGACGCAGACCTATGGCCCTCGAGACCAAGATCCGCTCACAGGATCGTTGTATATGCCCTTGATTCAGATCGGCTCTTTCGGATTCTCTACTGGAATCCCCCTTCAAATCGATCCACAGGTTCTTTCTCGCGGTTCGCGATTTCGCGAGTTCACGAGTTGAAACTCCGACCCTTCCTCCTCCAATTCCACGATACCTGAGACCGTGAAATGGTTATGGCTCCCCTTTCATCAGTGCCCTCCTTGCGTGACCATCGTCTAGGCTAAGAACTAGTGCCTTTCGCCTCTCGCGCCTTCGTGAGTTCAAACGTCGAGCCTTGCCCCTTTTCTTTCCCGAACCCCCGAGATGCGAGATTTGACTTTTCTCCTCTCGTTATTGCTTCTCGCTACTTCACGAGTCGAGGGCTCGAACCTTCATTCTCTTATCTCCCGAGTCCCTGAGATGCGAGAGGTCAACGGGGTGTTGACTCCTCCAAATGTGTGACGTGTGTCTCGCTGATTATATTCTCAGGTCCACCATGCAGTTCTGCCACGTGTCCCTCGTGTTGGATCTCGGAACTTCGCGACTTCACTTCTCGCAATTCTGAGCACCCAAACTTTTGGGCTCTCACCTAGCGAACCTCCAAGTTCACGAGATCCTTTGATCTCTGACACCTGTCCTCTTCCGATGGACATCTTGGATTACTTCGTGACTTCGCCACTCGCGAAGTTGGAAAACTTCTCCTTTAGACCTCCGATGTCCGAATCCCCGATATGGGTGATCCCGCGACACGTGTCCTTCTTCCAAGAATGGCTTAGATTCCTTCGCTATCTCGGGACTTCGCCTTTCACGATTTTGTGAGTCTCGCTACAAAGGCTTTGACTCTTCACCTCTCGAAACCCCGAGACATGAAATGTGTGGGTGATCCAACGATCGATTTCTCCCGAGCTTTATGCTTGATGAATGCTTTTGTAACCTTCTCACTCCTCTGCAAGATCAGATGGCTTTCGGGACCTCGTGAATTCTCCATGGAGAATTTCGACCGTCAATTTTCTCCTTGGTGATTTCTGCAAAATGAACCAAGTGCTCTTTCGCAAAACTTGTCCGCCACGAAATGATATCGTTGTGCCTTCTCTCTGAACACTTCAAGGTACTAAATCTCCTAAGATTTCTCCATGACTCGAGTCTTCAAGAAGATTCATGCACGCACTCCTTGCAGCAATTATTGAATACTTCCAGGTATTGAGTTTTCCGACTCTGTGTACTCTCTGCAACAACAGTCTTTCCACCACTTTGCTCAGTTTGCGAATACTGAGACTTCACTCGGCCTGCGCACTCCTTGCACGACTCCTGTGCTTAACTTACACTTCTGTGAGAATGAGAATCGTGTTATCTCTCTTAAGCTTGCAGAGACGAACTCTGACCTCCGTCAACGCACACCTTGCGGACGATTTCACTGCACTCCTTGCAAGAAAACTCTTGCTTAGACAGAGAAACAATTGAAACTCATTCTCTATTCTCCCTCTCTTCATATTTCAGTCATTAAAATGAAATCGTACATTCACAGATCAAATCAAAATGTGTAAAAGAGGGTAAACAAACATATATAAATCAGGATGTGCAACACAGAAAGCAATTGGACACCCTGAGTCTGAACTAAATATCGTTGTATTAATCCAGAACTTTTGTACATGGGTTCACTCTACACATCTCTCTGCTTCTTCTCTCCTGTGCTCTCTCCTCATAATGCTGCTAATTGTTACAATAATACAAGGGAGGGTGTTTATATCTGTTTTCCCTCCGGCTCCTAAAACTGTCTAATCTAGAAATTCAATTCTACCTACTTACATTCATTAATCATAAATGCCTTCACCCAATACAGACGAGAGCGGGATTCTCAAGGTCTGTTTACAATATGGAAGTACACCCTTCCTTAATTGTTTCATTCATGTTTTGCGCATCCACTTCAAAAACATTCAAACAATTTTATCATGTGCCAAAATGCGTTAGCACCTACCCCACGCTCGCTTGATGTTGGTGATGCTCCTACATCATACTCCCTCGCTTGAAAATTTTCATGGGCTCCTGTCCATGAGCTCTTGCACGGTCTGTCCATGCTTCTGGATCTCTGCTTCATTTTCCCAGCTGGCATCTTCAAATGGATGTCCTTTCCACTTGACCAAGTATTCAAAGTATTCCTTTCTCTTGGTCCTCTTGCTAACTCTTTTTTCCAGTATGCTTTCCATCTGTGGCTTCTCTGCAACTGGAATCTGTTTTTTCCACTGAACCTCTGGTTGTTCATTACCTGCTTCTGCTTCCTCAGCTTTGTAAGGGTACAAATCTGAGACATTGAATATCATAGAAATTTTGATCCCATCGGGTAATTCAATCTCATAAGCATTTGCCCCAAATTTCTTCAAGACCTTACATGGTCCGATCTTCTTCATCTTTAGCTTGTTATATGTCCCCTTCGGGAACCTTTCCTTTCTCAGATGTGCCAGAATCAAATCACCAACCTCAAATTGAAGTTGTCTCTTGTGTTGATCTGCTCTGCGCTTATACTCTTGGCTCAGGTTCTGCAATCACTCCTTCACTTGGCTATGAAGTTCCTTCATCGCTTCTGCGAAATCTTCTGCACTAGCGCTTCTAGTTGCATTCTGTTCTTAATCTCTCAATTCAAAAAATCCTCTTGGCTGCATCCCATAAATAATTTGGAATGGTCTTTGCCATGTGCTTCTATTTAGTGAGTCGTTATACGCAAATTCCGCCTGTGGAAAAATATTGTCCCACTGACTGTGGTGTTCTGTCACCAAGCTCCTCAGCAAGTCTCCCAAACTTCTATTCACAACTTCTATCTGTCCATCCGTTTGAGGATGATAAGATGAACTGACTGACAAGTTTGTTCCCATATTTTTCCATAAGGTCCTCCAAAAATGTCCCACGAACTTGGTGTCTTGATCCAAAACTATGCTCCTCGGTAAGCTGTGAAGTCGAATGACTTCTTTGAAAATCAGATTCGCAATGTGAGTTGCGTCACTAGTTTTCTGACACGGTATGAAATGTGCCATTTTGGAAAATCTATCCACTACCACAAAGATTGAGTCAAACCCTCTTTGTGTTCTTGGAAACCCCAATATGAAGTCCATGCTGATTGCATCCCACGAATTGTCAGATATGGGTAATGGTTGATAAAAGCCTGCATTCTGCCTCTTTCCTTTTGAATGCTGACAAATTATGCATTTGTCCATGAATCGTTTAACATCTGCTCTCATTCCTAGCCAATAATATGACTCATTTATCTTTGAGAATGTCTTGTCATGACCGAAATGTTTGGCCAATCTTCCACTATGTTTCTCCTTCAGCAAATTCTCCCTCATGGAGCATTTTGGAATACAAAGTTGATTACCCCTGAATAACAATCCACCCTGGATCATGTATTCTATCCACTGGCTTTTTTCCCTGAGAATTGGATTCTCAGTTGCTTCATACGCCTCTTTAAAATTTGGATCATCTCTGTACATGTCCCTGAGATCATCAAAACCCAGTGTTTTGACTCTGAACTCCTGCAACAACAAACATTTCCTACTCAAAGCATCAACAACTTTGTTCGCAGTTCCAGAAATATGCTTAAGTACAAAAGTAAAGTTCTGCATGTATTCAACCCATTTAACATGTCTTTGATTCAACTTCTCCTGTTGAGTCACAAATTGCAAAGCATGATTGTCACTGTATAAGACAAACTCCTTAGGAATCAAGTAGTGCATCCACTTCTTCAATGTCTAGATAATAGCATAGAACTCCTTGTCATAAGTGGAGTATTTCACTTTCGCTTCATTCAGCTTCTCGTTTAAGTATGTTATCGCCCTGTCTTCTTGGCTCAAGACTGCCCCTATTGCAAACCCACTTGCATCAAATTTTACTTGAAACATCTTTTTAAAATCCAGCAACACCAAAATTGGTTGTTCCGTGATTTTCTTCTTCAACAAATTAAAGCCTTTTTCAGCCTCTTCTGTCCAGTGAAAAGACTTGTGTCTCTTCTTCACTGTGTTCATCATCGGTGCACTAATTCCACTGAAATTCCTGATGAAATTCCGGTAGAAACTAGCCAATCCATGAAAACTTCTGACCTCAAATATACTCTTCGGTGATGGCCAATTCTTAATTACCTCCACCTTATCTGGATCCATCCTCAACTTATCTACTGAAATAAAAAACCCCAAATAAATGATCTCTTTCTTCATGAATGAAGATTTCTTCATATTTATTAGCAACTTCTCTTGTTGTAGCCTCTGCATCACTGTAGCCAAATGTTTCAGATGCTCTGCCTCTGTTTTACTAAAAATCAATATGTCATCCAGATACACAATGACAAATTTTCCGATGAACTCCTTTAGGACTTCATTCATTAACCTCATGAAAGTACTTGGTGTGTTTGTTAATCCAAACGGCATAACAAGCCATTCATACAACCCTTCATTAGTCTTGAAGGTTGTCTTCCATTCATCACCTTCCCTCATATGAATTTGGTGATATCCACTTTTCAAATCAATCTTTGAAAAAAAATTGGCCCCACTTAAGAAATCCATCAAATCATCCATCCTTGGCAATGGAAATCTGTACTTGATGGTTGTTTTGTTGATTGCCCTCGAATCAGTACACATCCTCTAGCCTCCATCTTTCTTCAGACTGAGTATTGTCAGAACAACACACGGACTCAAGCTTTCTCTAACCAATCCTTTGTCCATTAAATCATGGACCTGTATTTTGACTTCTTCGTTCTCCTACAGCGTCAATCTATATGTTTCTTTGTTTGGTAAACTAGCTCCGGGTATGAGATCAATATGATGACTCACACTTCTGATCGGTGGCAACGAACGAGGTAGTTCGTCCACTACTATGTCAACAAACTCTTCCAACAGGTTCTAAACCTCTTCCGGTGAATCATCTACCCTTGTACTGGTTAAAACAATCCTTGGCTTCTTGACCACAATGAATTGTGGTTCCTCCTTCTTCTTAACCTCTATAAGAAGTTCCTTCCCACTCATGAGAAGTACAGTGTTGCTTACTTCAGGTTTCACCTCTTTATCTTTAATTGGAAGCAACAAGTGAGTTCTCCCATTCTTCTCTAGGGTGTATGTGTTATTTCTCCCATCATGAATCACATTTATTTCATATTGCCATGGTCTACCCAGCAATAGATGACAAACATCCATGGGAATGACATCACAAAGTATTTCATCCTTATACCCTCCTATTTTAAACTCAACTAAACATTGTTTTGTGACATTTACCTGATGTCCTTTTTGTAACCATGAAACTTTGTATGGGCTTGGATGTTCAATCGTCTCCAGCTCAAACTTTTCTACCATCTCTGTTGAAACAAGATTATCCATGCTACCATTGTCCACAATGACTTTACATACCCTATCCTTGGTCTTGCAAGCAGTCTGGAAAAGACTGTTCCTTTGCACTGGATTCTCCACCTCCTTCTCTAGCGTTAAGAGAACTTTTCGCATCATTAGCGATCTTCCACCTTCAGCATCTTCTGCCTCAACATTCCGCCTCTGTGCTTCGGTGATGTGAGTTTCACCGCCTTCTTTCTTTTTGTCTAGACACTCATAAGACTTGTGTCCATCCTTTCCACATGTGAAGCATTTCACTACTCCACCTCTTCCTCTTCCTCTACCTCTGGTACGAGGAAAAATGTTTGCGTCGACATACTAACCTTTCTGCTCAGTATGTTTCCCTCTCTGTGAACTTCCACCTCTCTCAGTTCGAGTCTAAGGCTTCTTCCAGTCTTCTTTTGGTTTCTGATTTCTATCCTGGGCAACTAATTTGCCTCTAGGCTAACTTCTGCCTCGGCCTCTTTGACCCTGCTTTCGGCTCAGCTTCTCTTAAGCTTTTAGAGCCATCTGATAAGCATCTTCCATCATTCGGATGGTCATCATGCTCATCTCATCCTGAATGTCGTATATTAGACCATTCATGTACCTGGCAACCTTTTCATCATCACTTTCACGATGACCTGCCCTGATGTTCAGCCTATAGAATTCTTCAGTGTACTCCTTCACTGTCATCAACTTCTATCTCAAATTCTGCATTCTTCGAAACAGAGTAATCTGGTAATCCCTGGGAATGAATTTCTCCTTCATCTTCATGATCATCCTATCCCAACTCTTGATCTTCTGCTTGCCTTTGAGGCGTCTATCAGCTTGTAGTTCATCCCACCATAATGCTGCATGTCCTTTCAATCTTGTGACAACATGTTTGACCTTTTTGTCTTCCTCAACATCTTCATAGTCAAAATATGTGTCCAGATCTCTAATCCAGTCTAGAATCTCCTCGACATCCAAGTTTCCCTCATATACTGGAATATCCATTTTTTCCTTAGCACCCATCCTTGCAACAACCCTAATCAGGCGTTCAGTTCCTGCATCCTCTGCTGTGACTTATTCTCCTTCATGTCTAGCTTCATCTTCACGTTTGGAATCACTAAGATCCCCAGCACCAACTGTGTGCCTCTGTGTTGTCTCCATGTCATCAAGTCTGGCGCGTAATTCACACATCTCTCTTTCCATGGCTGGATCAGGCATATGCCTACCCCTTCTTCTTGGCATTTCCCTCTCCTCTGGTGGATCGGGTGTTTGTCTATCTCTTCTTCTCGGCAGCATGGTGAATCTTCCTTTTCCCTGCTACAGAAAGCAAAGGAATCTCTCAGCTCTGATACCACTTGACGCAGACCTATCGGCCCTCGAGACCGAGATCCGCTCATAGGATCGTTATATACACCCTTGAGCTAGATCGACTCTTTCGAATTCTCTGATGGAATCCCCCTTCAAATCGATCCACAGGTTCTTTCTCGTGGTTCGTGATTTCGTGAGTTCACGAGTTGAAACTCTGAGCCTTCCTCCTCCAATTTCGCAATACCCGAGACCGCAAAATGGTTATGGCTCCCCTTTCGTCAGCGCCCTCCTTGCGCGACCACCGGCTAGGCTAAGCACTAGCGCCTTTCACCTCTCGCACCTTCGCGAGTTCAAACGTCGAGCCTTGCCCCTTTTCTTTCCCGAACCCCCGATATGTGAGATTTGACTTTTCTCCTCTCGTTCTTGCTTCTCGCTACTTTGCGAGTCGAGGGCTCGAACCTTCGTTCTCTTATCTCCTGAGTCCCCGAGATGCGAGAGGTCAACGGGGTGTTGAATCCTCCAAATGTGTGACGAGTGTCTAGCTAATTATATTCCCGGTTCCACCATGCAGTTCTGCCACATGTCCCTCATGCTGGCTCTCGACACTTCGCGACTTCGCTTCTCGCAATTCCGAGCACCCAAACTTTTGGGCTCTCACCCGGCGACCCTCCCAGTTCATGAGATCCTATGATCTCTGACAACTGTCCTCTTTTGACTGACGACTTGGATTACTTCGCGACTTCACCACTCATGAAGTTGGAAAAATTCTCCTTCGGACCTCCGATGTCTGAATCCCTGATACGGGTGATCCCACGACACGTGTCCTTCTTCCATGAACAGCTCAGATTCCTTTGCTATCTCAGGACTTTTCCTTTCGTGATTTTGTGAGTCTCTCTACAAAGGCTTCGACTCTTCACCTCCCAAAACCCTGAGATGCGAAATGTGTGGGTGATCCAACGACCGATTTCTCCCAAGCTTTATGCTCGATGAATGCTTCTGTAACCTTCTCGCTCCTTTGCAAGATCGAACAGCTTTCGGGACCTCATGAATTCTCCATGGAAAATTTCGATTGTCAATTTGCTCCTTGGTGATTTCTGCAAAATGAACCAAGTGTTCTTTCGCAAAACTTGTCCACCGCGAAACGATATCGTTGTGCCTTCTCTCTGAATGCTTCAAGGTACTAAATCTCCTGAGCTTTCTCCATGACTCAAGTCTTCAAGAAGACTCCTGCATGCACTCCTTGCGGAAATTCTTGAATACTTCCAGGTATTGAGTTCTTTGACACTGTGTACTCTCTGCAACAACAGTCTTTCCACCACTTCGCTCAGTTTGCGAATACTGAGACTTCACTCTGCCTGTGCACTCCTTGCATGGCTCCTGTGCTTAACTTACACTTCTGTGAGAATCATAATCGTGTTATCTCTCCTGAGCTTGCAGAGACGAACTCTGACCTCTGTCAATGCACACCTTGTGGACGATTTCACTGCACTCCTTGCAGGAAAACTCTTGCTCAGACAGAGAAACAATTGAAACTCATTCTCTATTCTCCCTCTCTTCAGATTTCAGTCATTAACATGAAATCATACATTCACACATCAAAGAAAAATTCATAACAGAGGGTAAACAAACATATATAAATCAGCATGTGCAACACAGAAAACAATTGGACACCCTGAGTCTGAACTAAAGATCTTTGTATCAATCCAAAACTTCTGTACATGGGTTCACTCTACACAGCTCTTTGCTTCTGCTCTCCTGTGCTCTCTCCTCATAATGCTGCTAATTGTTACAATAATACAAGGGAGGGTGTCTATATATGTTTTCCCTCCGGCTCCTAAAACTGTCTAATCTAGAAATTCAATTCTAACTACTTACATTCATTAATCATAAATGCCTTCACCCAATACAGATGAGAGTGGGACGCTCAAGGTCTGTTTACAATATGGAAGTATGCCCTTCCTTAATTGTTTCATTCATGTTTGGCACATCCACTTCAAAAACATTCAGATAATTTTATCATGTGCCAAAATGAGTTGGCGCCTACCCCACACTTGCTTGATGTTGGCGATGCTCCTGCATCAACAAGCCCTTGTAAATTTGAAAGAGACTCTAAAAATGAAAGGCCAATAATACCATGTTCTCAAGATTTTGAAAGCAATGGTTTTCACTGCGAAATGACCACTTATATGAATGTTTGAATCTTTTGATATGTGTCTTTTTTTTAAGATTTTATGGGTTGCAACATCATGTATACATCATAACAGTAACCATTCAACAAATCTTTGAAATAAAGAATTTCCCAAAATATGATATTTGAAGGCTTCAAGACGTAGCCTCCTATGTTGATGAAATTCCAAGTAATCAAGACATTTTTGAAATTGTAAATAATAGAAAATATACTTATACCATGGATGTTAAGTAAGATCAAGATTATATAAAATAGTGTTGATAATGCATTTTCATCATTTTCAAAAGAATCACTTGGTTCAGGATGTTGAGCCAAGTGCAATGCTAAGTCATATCCCTTGATAGTGTTTGAATTAGTAATCATTAAATAGTTTTCTTGAATATTTGCAATCCATTGTGCAATTTTTCTAAAAAGGTGAGTTGGTGAAAGAAAAAACTTAACAGCAGGTAAAGGGAATTTTACCTTCATGTGCTTGCCAAGAATGAAGTGGTGAAGTTTCTCTATAGCCTTAACAAGAGTGAAAGTGTGTTTTTCTATAAAGGAGTACTTGATTTCATCATTAGATAAGATCTAACTCATGTAGGCTATATTATGTTTGTTATTTGCACAATCTTTTTGTAGAAAAACAACAGAAATTGATTCTTCTATTGAGTTTGTATAAATGATAAATTATTTATTAAAATCTAGCTTCGCCAAAACTGGTGTTCAACTTATTTCCTTTTTAATCCCTACAAAATCCTTTTTGACATATTTCGTCCAAGAAAAATACTGATCATGTTTCAACATGTTATGAATAGGCTTAATCGTTACAATGAAATTAGGAACAAATATTCTAACAAAATTTATTCTACCCATGAAAGATTGAATCTCTTTTTTAGATGTGGGTGCTGGAAGATTTAAAATTGTGGTAACCCTCTTAGGATCAATGTTGATTACTCAATCTGAAACTATGTGACCGAGAATCTTGCCTTGAGTAATGCCAAAAACATATTGTGAAGGATTTAAGGACATGCCAAATTTTCTACATTGTAAAAAGACCCATTTAATATGATCAAAGAGATATAATCATCTTTTAGAATAAACAGTCAATTCATCCAAATAAATTTGGATTATCTTACCAATATATCATCAAAATTTATTTGCATATCTCTCTGGAAAGTAGCACCTACATTTGATAAGCCAACTAGCATTTGTTCATAAGAAAAGGTGTCCCATCTCATACTGAATGTGGTTTTAAATACTTATATGTCCTTTTAACACTAATTTGATTATAATTATAAAAATTTTCAAGGACATCATTTGTGATCCTGCAACTTGTTCCAAAATCATCTCCATATTAGGAAGTGGAAAGTTATCTTTGACACTAGCCCTATTTAGTGCATGGAAATCCACACACAATCTAATTTCACTAGTATTTTTGTGTATGGGAACAAGATTAGATACCCATTCTAAATATTTTGTTG
>ML785251.1:61343-73301 GCA_009831015.1 Picea engelmannii
TTTTGGGAGAACAAGGATATAGAATTTTGATTCAGACTGGAGCAGAACTGGTGTCTTGTCATAGCTTTTGCTTTTCAATATATCAACACTTTGTTCCATGTTTTGTATATCATTTTGGTTATGGTTTAGTATTACTTTCCTATGTAAATCAAATTCAAGTGATATAATCTTATTTCTCTCATCTATATCTTGTTTCTTCCAAATAGATAAAAGACATAACAGTTGTTAGTTCAATTTGTGGATTATAGCTTTGTCTTCTTCATAAATCAAACTGTAATATATAGATTTGTTGCATAATAGGTTTCCCTTTTGCAGAGATTTATCATCATAAAACTGTTATGATTTCTTTTATGTCTTGTTTGTCCTGTAACATACTTCAAGAAGCAGCATCGCTGATCGTTTACGAGAAGCATACGGATTAACTGGTGTGAGTTTCCCTCCTCCAATCAACTTAGAAGTCATCACACACAGGGCAGACTTGGAGCGTTTCCAGGTCAATTAGTATTTAGTTTACTGTTTTTATTAAGTAGTTTAATATAGATATAATTTTGATTTGTTTTAATTTCAGTTAGTTTACTTTTTATTCATAAATCATAAAAACAAAAAAGAGTTATTTTCGTTGTCTTGGGACAGCAAGCAAATTAGTTTCACAGGTTTATTCAAATTTGTAGATTGTATGTAATGTATATTTGTGAATAAACTGTAATTAAATTGATAATTAGATAGTTGATTTGAGTTAATATAAGAGTAATTTGTAGTTTGTAGATAGAATAGTTTGCATAGTTTATATTTTAGTATATTAGTTTCTTTATTTGATTTTTATTAGTTTCTAGTTTCCTCTATCTTAGTTTGATTTCTTTTACTTAGTTAGTTAGTTTGTTTTAGTTGATTTTTATTAGTTTCTAGTTTCCTTAGTTTAGATTATTTAGCTCAGATCAATTATCTCTTTGGTTTTCTTAGGAGACCTTAGAGCGGCCAACGGAGCCGTTAAACTCGTCATGGTGGTCCATTCCAAATGGCTTGGGTTATTTAGACAACCCCGGACCGGTTCCACTCTCCCAGTTGACGGACGGTCAATTTCGCCCGTCAACAGTCTCTTTTCTATAAATTCTTACGTTTAATGTGTCTGTCATGCCAAGATTTCTTGCATGCTTTCTGAACTTGCTGATGAAAACCTATGACAAAATGATCTTCTTCCGATTCCATTAGTTATGATAGTCTCTTTTCCAATGTGCCTGAATCTGTAAGTTTTGTTAATGCATCAATGCGCAAGATCAATACTATAAATTCCATAGGCATAAAAGATTCTTGACCATATGTCAATATAAATGGAGTTTGTTGGGTCAACTTCTTTCTTATAGTCCTATATTCCCATAATGTTGTTGGAATATTCAAGTCTCATTCATCTCAGCTTAAATTACAAACATTTGTCATTACATGTTCCTATATCATATTAAATGCTTCTATTGTGCCATTTTCCTAAGGATGGTACAATGTACTCTTTTGATGATGAATCTAAAACTCCTTTGTCAAAGATGCAATAGTCATATTTAGAAAATGATTTCACTGGTCACTATAAGTATTCTTGGGAATCCAGACCTTGTAACCACATTTTCAAACAAAAATCACATAGTTGTCTCTACACTATAGTCGTTGACTAGTTCTGCCTCGACCCATCTAGTTAAGTATTTTGTTGTTGCAATAATGTATCTGGATCCTGGCCTCTTCATTGGTGGATTGATCAGGCCAAAAAATTTCACTACTCATTTATCAAAATATTGTAATGTTATTTTTGGTCCTAACGAAATTTCATCCCTCCTAGAAGGATTCCAAAGTCTATGACAAACATCACAACTCTGATAGAATTCCTTGGAAAATTTATGCAGGGTGGGCCACCATAATCCTATTCACAAAATATTCTAAGCTATTTATTTTCCTTCATAGTGCCCTCCTACAAACCCTTCATGTGTCGTTGATAATATCATATTTATTTCATGCTCTAATATACATCGTCGCAAAATATCGCTTGCGCCTAACTTGTATAGATTCCTTGCTATCAGTTGGTAGTTTGTTTCCTTCACTACTAGCTTAATATTATGTGCGACTTTGAAGTCTGATGGGGTTATTCCTGTGTTAAAAATCTGAACTATTTCTTCAAAATGGTAATCAATCATCTAAATTACAAATAGGTGTGTGTCTGGTAAATTGTTATCCAAGTTTCCTCTATCTTCCCCTGATAGTATATGTGATAAGTGATATGGTCCTAAGTTAAAATTCCCTAGTTTCACGATCACCTCAAAGTCACATTCCCGGAACAACAATATCCTTCTACATATTCTCCCCCCCCCCCCAACATTGGCTTGTTAACTAGGTATCTCAACGCAGAATGGTTCGTATACATCTTAAAGTGAGATCCAAGCAAGTAATGTCTAAAATTTTGCAAAGAGTACACCATTTCCAGACCTTCTCTTTTTGTCATAGTATAGTTTTGTTCTGTAAAGGATAAATTCCTACATGCAAATCCAATAGGATTTTATAACTCGCCTTCACCTGGTTGAGCCAAAAATTCTCCCAATGTTATAGACCATGCATCCACATGAACATGAAATTCTTTTCTCTAGTCAAGAAAAACTAGAATCGGCATGGTGACCATCTTCTGTTTCAATGTATCCAAACTCTTATGGAATTCGTCATTCCACTGATACTTAACTTCCTTTTTTAGAAACTTCTCCATAGGGGTTGTGATCTGTGCATATCCACTGATGAACTTTCTATAATATCCTGTATGACCCAATGTGGCTTTCAACTATCACACTGAAGTTTGTGGTAGGAAATCAACAATCACAACTGTCTTTGTAGGATCAACTAACAATCCTTGTTTACACACCACATGGCCTAACAATATTCCAAAAGGCACACAAAAAATGCATTTCTTCAAATTCAACGAGATATGGTATTTCCTACACCTATCAAACATTAACGTGGAGTTTCGATATGATCTTTCAACGGGATGAATATTGTCCATTCATATAAGTACACTTCTAAGAACTTATGAATGAACTCTTTGAAAGTTGCAACAACTACTCTAGAAAATATCATTTGTGCATTATTCAAACCAATAACAACCCCATCATGTCGTAAAGGTGGTCTAATGTATGTCTTCTTGCACAATATTGACCTGGTGGTATCCTGAGAATCCATCCATAAAAGAGTAAGCCTCATGACCCCCTACATTCTCCAACACTTCATTTGTAAATGGGGTAGGAAATGGGTTGTGTAAGAAAGCATTGTTTAAATTTCTCATATCTACACATATCTTGATTCCCCCTGTCTTCTTGTCTTGAACTACTTTTTGGCTAATTCATTATGATTCTTCAACAGGTTCTATAATTCCAGCTTCTAACATTTAGTCTATCACTTATTTTACCTTCTTCTTATACATCGGGTTCAATTTGTATGGTCTCTACTTCACAGGTTTGGCATCTAGTTCCAGTGGGATATTTATTTCTCCTAACTCCCCAGTAATCATTTTCATCTTTGAGAACGTAGTTGAAAATAGATCTCGATATTATCACAGTAATTCGGCAACCTTCTCGACTATCTCATCACTCTAGTAGTCTCCTATGTTCACAAACTTGGGATTCTCTTCCATACCAATATTTACTCTATGCATTCTCAATGGCTTGGAGTACATCGTAGATTCAAGATGTGGTCCCTCTAATGTGCGCTCCCCTTCAGTCTCTAATATCTACAAATTACTTAGGTATTCATCCTCCTAGTCTTCTTCAGCAACATTATAATAGTGCAAGACCTCTTCAACTATTGCAATAACTCTGGGTGTAATATACATTGATCCTTTTGTCGCAAAAATCATGTTCTTGATAACCTACAAGGCTAAGTCAATCAAAGTATTATTATTTTCAAAATTGAACGTTACCTTAAAGTTCCTAGTCAACTTTTCCCAATGTCATGTGCCTCTAAACACTTCTAGTTCTATGTACCAATTCTTCAGAGTAGTGTCGAGAGTATGCAAAAATAAATGCATCCATTCTTGCTGAGGTATCGATCTCCACGTTGTGGTACACTTTGTAATATGGTCTGTTGGGAAACTTAATCCATTATAATTCGACATGATACTTTCATTCTTTCTTTTGAATCTAACTTGTAATAACCTTTTTCACTATTGCCAATCTCTTATTCCATCATTGTGCACAACCCACCATCTTGCAGGGGTTGCTTTCAGTGCAACATCTAAAGCTAATAATCATTTTTTATCTTATATTTGCAACTCAAACTCTCTTATAAAAGAAACTAAATCAGTTTGTTCATCATACCTTGCAATTCACTTATCTTAGATCCAATCCATCGCAATGCGCGAATAATCCGAGAACATTTCCTTGTAGACACCTCGTGCAATATTTGTTGCCAATTCTCCATAGCATCATATGAGTCTGGCATGCATGAACTAATACTTATCCAAGTAAATGCGCCTTTAGTTGTAGGATTCACATAACCGTCCACCCGCACAGTCATATTATATAGAGTGTCGAGTTATTTTCTCTTTGTTGGTTATACATATCTCCTTCCTTTAGTAGGATCTAATGGTGCAGTAACCTTCAAGTATTCTACTTCGAATACCATCTTTCTTTTATTTAGATCAATGGTAGTCTGATTATCAATTTCCCAATCAAGTCCCAATAGTGTTAGATAAGGTGCACTATTGTATACTATTTCGATAACTTCAAAGTCTATTACATTGTGCACTCCATCAATATTGACACTTACCCCTATCAACCTTCCAATTGGAACAATATTATTTCGGTTCACTAATCTCAACTAGATAGGAGACCAAATCAACTTTGGCTGGCCCATCATCTCCCAATTCTTCCTCGGGGTGAAATTCACATTGAAGCCTAGATCTATAATGATATAGTCCATGTTGTAGTTACCTATATGCGCATTGATTTGAAAGTGTCTATTAATTCTCTTCTTACGGTGCACCTAGTTAACTGCTCTATGTGCATAAAGTATATCTTTCTCTTGGGTGAAACGTTCAATAATTCCATGCAACATGCTTAAAGAATATTCTTCCTTCATTAATTCTAAACAACTTCTTAATAAATCTTTCAAAGTGCTTACCTTTTCAACTTGTCTTTCTGAATGGTCATATACTGGAGACATATCATACACCGACGGTCTTTCATACAAAGGTGGCATGAATGAAGTTGAAGATATTCGTTCTTCTCCAACCAATTTGTGTCTTGCTTGCCGGTAGGTCTCTTTCTCTTTTCTTGGACCAAACAATGGAAGAGGCTCAACTTCTTTCCTTACCCACTGGTGGATTCTATTCCCTTGATTTGTTGCATCCACTTTGGTTCTCGTCGCTCCACGCATAAATGCTACTATCTTAGGTTGCTCATAGCACGCTTCTGATGTGATCATCTGTACATTTGCATTCCTCTTTTCTTTCCATTTCACAGTAAAATTTGGGAAATCCTTTGTCACATGGTATAACGCTCTACAATAAGTACATGTCATGTAGGGATTCAAACAATATCATGCCAAGTGTCCAGATTGATTACAGTTATAACATATAATAGATCCTCTTCCTCTGCCAAATCCTCCTCTTCCATGGCCTCTAAAAGCTCCTCGTCCTCCTTGATTATATCCTCTTGGAGTATTATACTACTGATCTCCTCCTTTTTCTTATTCTTGTTGTACTCTATATGTGTCTGAAGTGCACTCTCTCATCAAGTAAAATGTGTGACAATCCTTCTCTTCATGTCCAACAGACTTGTAAAAGTTACAAAATAGATTTCTCATAGTACTCTGGTACTTCTACATCAATGGGAAATTATGAGGGTGGTGACCCACCATTTTACAAATATCACACCATAAGCCCAATGGATTCGGAGCTCCCGTATTCAAATATTGCTGAAAAGATGGACATTCATCCTTATGATGACCCTTTTTTCTACATGTGATACACCAGACTCCCTCACGCTTTTTTTTTCCTTTCGTAATTTCCTATAACTGAATAGTCAGTGCGGCCAATTGTGACTAAATTTGAGCCATCCCTGTGTTATTTTCTCATGCAAGGGACACTTCCAATTTCATATCAATTTCCATATCTTATGACTGTGACACAATATTTTTTTGTGTCAAAGGGTAGTGGATATGCAGAAAAAATCCTGCAATAAACCACTCCCTGTGTTGTTCATATGGAATCTGGAATTTCATTCGATCCTTTAGTATCTTGAACCTTTGATCATAGTCCCACATTGATTCATTCACTATCTGTTTGATCTCTTTCAGCTTTGTAATGCACTGCAACTAAGACTTAGGCTTATATAATTCTTTCAACAAGGCTTGTCTTACCTCTGCCAATGTTCTAGTCTAACCCGCAGGTGTAGTATTTTGATCTTTCATATACCATAATAATGTGTGATCCCTGAAGGTCATCGTAAAATGCGTAATCTTCACATCATCATTCTAGACATTCTTCACAGTCCATATTGTGTCACAAATGAACAAATGTTGTTATGGATCTTTTGATCCGAACCCTTGAAAGAGAGGCATCATTATGGTGGGATCTACCCTCACCATTTTGTTATGTGCGGTATTCTTTCCTGATAACACTATCGGGTTCTAACTCGACATACTATTTCCACTACTCTAATTACTTGTGTTTTTTTCTTTACTTCCTTCACTAAATACAATTCACAAAAATTCTAATCTTACCTTAGTTCTTGGTGACACACACAGAGTCGTGGGTTCGACGTAGAGTCTGATATGAGTGGGATCCTCTTCTAATGGACTGAGCTGACGGATTTTTTCCTCTTCTGTGTGCAGACTTCCTTCAATATGGAATATTGCATCATAGTCTCTTTCCTCGATATCACTATGTTGTCCCTCTCTCTCATCCACAGTCTTCTTCTTATTCGATCTAAATATCTTACCACTACACAATACTTTGATCTCTTTGTTCGTTGCACACTCTTCGTCTCTCAGCATCCTTAGCCCATTCATTCCTCATTGCTTCTCCTCATCCCTCTTTATTCTCAAATCATTCCTCGGTTATCCCCCAGTTCCCCTATGTGTGCGAAGGCGCTTATCTTCTTTGGCAATCATATTCCTTCTACATGACTTATTTTTCGTACAACAACATATTAATCCAAGTAGATAGTGACTTAAGGTATCTATCATGTGGTCCTTTAAATAATTACCTCTCAGTAGCATTGTACGACTGAGTGTAATCTATGGAAAATTTAGTATTGTAACCTCCTAGCACACTATCCAACCAATAATCCACTGCACGTGATGTCTTATTGCTTATTGCATTAACTTTTTGAATCAATTCACGAGTCCAATTCCTCATAACTGTAGTTTGATATCTTCATATTTGTGTCCAATATAAGATATTCATCCTTACTATTTAATTAACATGCATTGATATACCCTGTGTGTGACCTCATAGCATCATCATAACATATGACAAATTCATCCTACTTAACCATTCAATAAGTGTGTGGAACCATCAGATACATATTCTTGTTAGCCATTAAGCATCTACTACATGTGCGCAATGAACATAATATACCAACACATCATGAGAGCAAACACATCAAGACATAAGAGTTTAACATGGTTCACCCCAAACTAGGCTACGTCCACAATGAATGGTTTGTTATATTATTCATGTTCAATACTTACAACAGATGTGCACTACACTCATACAATAATCTTCAATTAAAACCCAAACCTGCCTAAGTTGTTCTATGTTGTAATGCACACATACCTCTTCGAATGATATTCAACTCACAAGCATACAAAAAACTCATCAACTAGTTGCAAGGCATTATTCATTTCCTAAAAACCAACTCAACTTGCTCATAATTCTCCTCCTAAAGCTCTCATCATAATAATGCTTTCTACTCAAAAACCCATACATATTTATACATATACATTAGGGCTTAGCCCATTACAATGTGGAAAAAATGTCTCAATACTCCTAACTAACTTCCTCCTTTAGGGAGTTGGCTCCTGAATATGCACTAACTGTCTTATGTGTGTGCTACTCCTTGTAAATGTTTTGAACCTACACAAAATAGATCTAGCTAGGAATTGACATACAAAGTTGCAGATAAAATATGAGAAAAGAGAAGTAGGAGAGAAAGAATGGAAGAATTATCATTAACCAAATGAATGAATGATAATTTACACATAATATACTATGTATAACTCAACCAATGCACACTACAAGAGAAGCCAATGTGCCATAGTGGTGGTCTAGAGTGATCTAGACACACACCAGTAGTTACAGGAGTAAACTGCCACCTAGTCTAGTCTCTCAGGTAGTTACGGGAGTGAACTGCCACCTAGTTTGAGTTAACTAGTCTATCAATATTTAGTTAACTAACTGAAACAGAGTGAAGTGAGGAGGATATTAGGGAATCATGAGTAATTTTCTAGTCTGGTAATGATCCCAAGGATAATGTGCATTAGCTGGTGATGATCTACATGTTGCATGGTGATAATCCCAATGTGGCATATGGACTCACCTCAACTGACAAAACTGAAGTGTGAACTGAAGAGAATATTCTCCCTAAAATATAGGAGACTGAATAATGACTAATAAACATAGATAAAACATTAGGAAAAAGAAATCTTAGGTATGTGTGAAGTATCTCCAACAACCCCCCTTAACATCACTGTGGTGAAAATAAAGAATGGGTCCCTACAATGAGGACATGATAGGTACCGAAATACAAAAGATACACAGAAATAAAAGAGGAAAGAGGGAAAACCTAATGGGAAAACCCCCCCTCAAAGTACAATGTATGTAAAAATAAGAACTAACAGTTGTTAGGAAATTGTGTCCTTCACTCCAAGATGACTGCACAGAGAATGGAACTTTTGTTGAGTGAATTTCTTGGTGAACATGTCTGCAGTCTGTTTTGTTGAAGGAAAAAACTATAGGTTTATGATCCCCTCATGTACTAAGTCCTGGATGTAGTGCATGTTGATCTAGATGTGCTTCGTCCACTGCCTCTGAACTAGATCTCTGCAGAACTTCAAAGTGATTTGATTGTCACACCAGATGACAATCGACCGATGAAACTGAATGCCCAACTCAGTGAGAAAATGTTGTAGCCACATAGCATGAATGGTTATGTTAACTACCCCTTTGTACTCTGCCTCAGCTGAAGATAGAGAAATAGAAGCCTACTTCTTACTTGACCAACAGATAGGCCTGGAACCAAGACTGAGTGAGTAACCAGATGTGGACTTGCGATCAATGATATCGCCAGCCTAGTTAGAATCAGTGACCCCGATGAGGTCCAATGTAGAGTCTATTGAATAGTGAATCCAAAAGGTGATGGTGCGCTATACGTATTGAATGATACACTTTGCAGCCTTCTAATGTAGCTCATGTGGCTCCTACATGAACCTAGAGACGGTTCCAACTGCATAGGAGAGGTCTTGTCTGGAGTGTGTGAGATATAACAAGATCCCCACTAGTTGTTTGTGCAGTGTGTTGTCAACCAGTGGAGTGTCCCTGCCATCCTCAAGTCTAACTACTGATAGGAAAGGATTCAGGGCAGACTTGCAGTCTATCATGTGAAACCTCTCAAGGATATCTCGTGCATACTTGGCCTGAGATAGTTTGATGCCTGATGCATCCTAACTGATCGCGAGTCTAAGGAAGAAATGTAGTGGACCCATGTCCATCATCAAGAACATATCATGCAGAATCCTCTTGACTGTAGAAATCATTGAAGTCGAGCAATCGATGATCAACAAATCATCAACATACAGAACTACGAGTAGAAGTGAATCAACCTTCCTAAGCATGTAAACATTCGGGTATGACTTACAATGTACAACGTTTTGTGACATCAGGTAGGAGTCCATATTGGCATACCATGGCCTCGGGGCCTGCTTGAGGCCATAAAGAGACTTCTTCAGTCCACAGACCAAAGATGAATCTTGCATAAATCCCTAGGGATGATCCATATATATCTCCTCAGAGATATATCCATGAAGAAATGTATTCTTCAGGTCCATCTGATGGAATTCCTATCCTTTGCATGCCGCAATAGAAAGTTCCAAACGTATGGAATCCATCTTCGCTACTAGAGCGAAGTTCTCATCATAGTCAATGCCATGCACCTATTGAAAGCCTTTGGAAACTAGCCTGGATTTGTATCTGCTAACATATCCATATACTTTGATCTTGGTCCTATAGACCCATCTACACCTGACAAGTTTCCTTCCTGAAGGAAGGGGAACCAGATCCCAAGTCTAGTTGATCTAAAAATGAAGAAGACTTGTAATCTTGAAAATATTTGGAAGTTAAATTTTATGTGTTAAAAGAAAATGGATCAACTTTGCAACACATCATTAATAGGATTTACTCATTTAAGATGCATATAAACAATAGCATAATCAATGAACATAAACACATAACACAGCAAATGATAAAGGAGTTCACCCCTCTCTTGGGCTACATCTCCTGGTCCAGCTTCCAATGGATCATTAGTATTATTTGCTCAAAGTGCTAAAAAAAATGCTTTACAATGCTCAAAATGACCAACAGACTGCTCCAATGGCTTCAGAGCGTCCAAAAACCCCTAGCTGGGCTTTTCCTACACCTCGTTTGGCCAAAAAATGAAGAAGTTAGGCTTCCTGGAAGTCCCCCCTTCAAGCTTGTTGTCTCTGCATCTACAAATTGCACCCTTGTACATTCAACCTAGAACACACGCCATTTAAGGTGTGAAAACCCAGCACTGAATGCAACCACACAAACGGTGCAAAATGTAGGACAATTATGGGCACGCCAACCCCTAACCGCCAAACTCGTGGGCACATGGGTCCTCCATACGACCGACGCAAATACAAAAGGGCTAACCATTTCCAAGGCCAAATAGAAACGAAACATGTGGCGGGTCATTCAACCATTTCAAACCACAAGTTAAAACCCAAAACGTGCGTGCACCTGTTTCATTGGAGTCATATGTTATGGTCATATGATATGGTGGATACAACCGCGGGCTGGGGCTAAGCCCCAGCCCGGACCCCCCCGCCGACCATACATAAAGTTTAATTTAAATTAAATGCAATTTGTTATATGGTAAGCAACAACGTGTAGGCTCATTGGCAGGGTAGCTCTTGCCAAGACTTTGGACTATGGGGGAGGTCACCATTTCAAACCCAACGGAGTCCATAATGTTTTGAACTAACAACCAATACAACGATGCCACGTGGCAGCCCATGACTGGGCCACGTGGAACCACACCATTTATCAAAATGATGCCACGTGTCACATTGCGATTCGACCACATATACCAATAGATGATTTCCACATCACCAGTTGCCCTGTCATTGTACTCCATGCCATGTCACCTGTACGACCTCTGCCACGTCAGCCTGTACGGACTGTACAATCAGCGTCCTTTTTTTACCTGTTTGATGATTCAAACAGATCGGGATATCTCTCGCTCCCGATGTCCGTTTGAACCCAAACGAGTTGTGTTGGGTTCGTAACGACAAGGGCTACGCTTTTGTTCATTTTGAAGTGATTCTGAGCACTTTGAATTTTTGAGCAAAATTTGATCCCCTGATCACACCTCCCCATTGGGAAGCTTTTGGACCTCCAAAAGACTATATTCATTCTATCTGAATATGAGGGTATAGTTCCCTCACCCTTCCAACCTCAATCCACTTGGCTTTGCTTGGATTGGTACCTTTAAGACCAACTCGAAGATACTCCAGGTTTCCTCATTTTGAAGTTCGCATTCTCCTGTCAAGGATTGTGTCTTCATGCAGTTCTGTAAGATATTCTGGGGAAAAATCATCTATAGAAGGAATCTGAACATGCTCTCCATGATCATCAATCAACAGAGGCTCATACAATTTCAAATTCTCAACATTAACAACTACATACATTTGCATATA
>ML785251.1:94982-125134 GCA_009831015.1 Picea engelmannii
AAGATCAAACAACCACATAAGGGAGAGCTTGGTAAAAAATAAAAAAAATACTGTTAAAAAAGAAGAAGCATTGGTCACCACTTAACTTTTTTTATACGACTTGGGAGCCAAAATTGGAAATCTCACCCATGCACAATAAATATGTGAGGAGACCCAATGAAATTTGGGTTTCCCACCTTCCTTGGCATGAGCAAGATAGAGTAAATGAAATTCCATCCTTCAACGTACTGAAAAAATGGGGGTTGCCAACAAAAGTGGGAAGGAAAGAAGGAAAATGCCCAAACAAAACCCCGAGCAAAGAACAAGAGAAAATTGAAATGATAAGAGGAAGATTGAAGAAAGTAGAGAGGAAGAGGGAACAAACACACAAGGGATAGCTCGGTAAGAAGAAAAAAATATTTTCAAATAAGGAGAAGCATTGGTCACCACTTAACTCTTTTGAGACTACTTGGGAGCCAAAATTGGCAAGCCCACCCACACACAAGAAACAAGTTGACTGTAACACCTTGTTTCCCCCATCTTGTAATTAATCTTAAAATAGGATTACCATGCTAAGGCGTGTAGACAATGTAAATGTATTATTGTTAAACTGCCCATAATTGATTGTTGGGGGTGAAGCCTTGAAGTACGAGCCATGATATCTCTAGAGGAAAGAAATCAGTTAATGAAGAAAGGATCGATCATTGAATCATCAACCACCCCCATGAATGGAAAAATGGTCTAGCTTTAGGATGTCAACTCGAAGTACCATAGAGACCTGCAGACCCGAGATTCCTTCTGACAGAAGGAGCAGAATAGGTCGGAAAAACTTCCAGAGGAGGGAAGGTAAGATACATACAAAGACACGGGAGGAGAACACAAGCTCATAAGAGAGATGTGTGAACCCAAGTAAATGTCGAGAACACGGCCTGAAGAACCCGAACGCGATCTTGATGCTGAGGAAGCATCTGATAAACCTCGCAGGGTCGTTGTGACATAGAGAGTTTCTCTGAGAGATGGCGTAAATTCCCTAGTGATATCATGGCTTGGAACAAGGGTGGCCAGAGTGATAAGAATGAATTCCTCTGAGCCTATGGTTGGGTGGAAAGGCACACACCCACAGTCAATTGGTTGGATGCAACTTGTAATAGATAATTATTCTCATACTCTGTGAAATTAAGTTGTAATTATGTAATTAAATGGGGTATACTGTGAAGGACCCAGGAATGTGTATGCTTGCTTAATGGTTGTACTATATCTCTCTATTCCTGTTTAAATTGTGTATTTAAGCAAGTATGGATTGGACATGTTTTGTATTTGTAAATGCTTGTGCCCTGTGGTGGCTTAAGATAGGTCCACGAACTGTGAGTTCTTTGACCTTGGGCACAGTTTCACATACGCATGTCGACACTCCTAGTCATTCTAAGTCCCTTGGAGGAGGGAGTCTGTTAAAACTCAGGAGAGATAGTCCATGTATGCATAGTCTCTCTTCGAGGCAGGTAGAGACCGAGAACAACTTAAGTTATAGAGTTGACGAATGAGTGTAAGGGGTGTGCGGAAGGATTCTTCCAAGTGTTAAGTTTAAGAGAAAGAGCACAAAGGTCTTAAGCCCTTCAGAGGTAACAAATCTCAGGAAGGGTAGCGAGGCTGAAGTATCGAAAGGGAAGTTTCCCTTGTTTGGAAGACAAATGGATGAAATATATTTGGAAGAAGCCATGGTCTGTTGCAACCATTGGATATGGAAAAGAGTGTGGGAGTTAAACTTGGAGTCATTCGGACTTCGCAAGTTTGGTGAACTGATAAAGTTTGTCGTAAGGGAGGTAGAATCCCCGAAGTCCTGAAGTCCCAAAGTCCCGAAGTTAACAATGAACCTTGGATCTGAGGATGCCCAGGAACCATCCCGACCGTCAAATCTAGGAGGTAGACGATAGTTAAGTTACCAGAACTACCCATGACTTAAGAATCTGACAGCGAAGATGGATGCAAGTCCTTTAATGGGAGGAGAGGCCATCCTGGTTGTCATATCAACTCAATTACTCACTGGAGTTACCGAATCAAACACCATCCGCTCGATTTAATCGACGGTTGGGAATCATTGCAGAGTGCGAATGTGAATTTAGCGGACCTACTAGTTCACGACCAGAAATCAACCCACGTCATTGATCTCTTTGGGGATGGAAGATCAATGACTAGGATCATACCAGAGTTGAGCGATCACTTTCCAAATTTCGGAGGTTAAGCTCTCTGATAAAGAGCATGCACGTTGGGGCCCCACAATTACTGTGAACCATCGATCAAAGAACACCTCGGTATTGGTTGGATCATGATCGTTGGGTCTTGAATAGTTGCGAGAGGGATGGTTGTGAGCCCCTTAGGAAATCCACGAAGTGACAGAGTCCTTTGGTATCGTCAGTCTGAGAGAATCGAAAATATCATAAGAGATCATTTTTTCAAGAGAAAAGGAGAGACCCAAGATAGTCGGGCTCGCAGGAAGAACGAAGTTTGAGGCCTTGAACATCTACAAAACTCTTCCAATTTGGGAGAAGCCTGGACCATTAAATCAACATCCAGGGAAGTAGTGGAGAAGCATTGAGAAGGTAACAGATCCTAATCGTCAGATCTGAGCACAAGGGGACGATCGTCGTCTGATCTAAAGTAATGTGCATGCGTCTTAACCTTTGTGTGCACAGGTGGGTTGACTAGCCAAAGTCCCGAAGTGAAGTGGGGTCGTTCATAGCCAAGAGAGACAGGTGGCGCAAGATGCACAACCCCTGAGCGAGACATTGTGGTCAAGGAGAGTTTGAAATTGCTGAAGCAAATCCTAACCGTTGGTTGTCAGGGGAGGTACGTGTCAAAAGATCTGAGGCTCTAAGAAGAATCACTTCGAAGGTTTCAGTTGAGAGTTGAAACTCCTGAAACCCAAAGTCTGGAGTGAATCTGGATCGTCAGATCCAGAGAGACGCATGGTGACAGATCGCAATCTTCAGGAGGGATCAAAGGTTGAGAGTTGAGATTTCCAAACCCCAGAAATCCGAAGTGAATTTCAGTCATCTGATTCAGAGGGACACGCAGCAGAAATATGCACACTTCGAAGGAATGAGAAGGTTGAGGTTTGAGAACTCTGAAGACCCGAAGTAAAATTCAACCGTCGGATCCAGAGGACAGGTGGCATAAGTCTATGGACTTCAGGTAAAGACTCGAATTAGGTCCTGGTCATTGATAATCGGGAGTGGTACGTGTCGATAGATCAAAATCTTCAGGTGAACGCACTTCAGAAGAAACGAGAGCGTCAAAGCTTGAAACTTCTGAAGGGCCGAAGTGGATCCTGTCTGTTGGCCAACAGGAGACACGTGTCAATAGATCAAATATTTCAGGAAAAAAACTTTGAGAGTTCTAGTGGGGAGTTGAAACTCCCGAAGCCAGAAGAGTCGAAGAACCGAGGAGAACATGGAATTTCAAATCCAGAGGGTACGTGGTGAATGATCATGAACTCCAGGTAAAAGTACTCTGGGAGAAAATGAAGGAGTAAAGTTTGAAATCACCGAACCCCGAATAGCCAAAGTAGCTGGCAGTCATCGATCTGTGAGAGGACACATGTCATCATATCGTGAACTACGGATAAAACACTCTGGAAGAAGAAGAGCGTGGAGAAACTGGGATTTCAAATCGTCGAAGGCCGAAGTCCCGAAGCAGATGACAATCGTTTATTTGAAGGTGAACGCATGGCGCCATATCTAGAACTTTGGGTACGGAACACTCCAAAGGAAAGCAGTGGGTGAAAGCGTCGAAGTCCCAAAGGAGATCTCAATCATTGATCGAGGAGGAGGTTAAAGGACCGTTGACTTGGTCTTGGTTGAAAAGTGTCAAAGTCCTGAAGAGGACTAGGGTCATTGATTTGGAGAGGACAGGTTTCAGAAGATACGACACTCTGGAAGGATTAACTCTGGAGATTTGTGTTTGTGGAGAGCGGATATAGACCGTTGATCAGAGTAGACGCGTGGCGTCCAATATACAACTCCGGGTATGGAGCACTCCGAGAGAAAGGGGTGAATGAAAGAGAAAGAACTTCTGAAAGTCGGAGAGTTGGATCTCATCAGAACTATCCATTTGTTGAGGACAAGTGTTAGCAGATCTTCCACTCTGAAAGATAGCTACTGACGGTGGAAGTGAAAGTTGAGAGTTGAAACTCCCGAAACCTGAATCACGAAATAAATCACAGTCGTTGATTTTGAAATCTTAGATATGATCCATAGATTCAAAAAGGATAGATCTGAGCCGTCAATTCAGAAGCACCGTCAAAGTCGTGAGATCGACGGTCCCGTGGAAATGTGGGGACCGAAGGTGCGCAAACTTTAAAAATTTGAGGGCGGGCCGCAATCCAGACCACGGTTTTTTAGAAAGGACACGTGGAGGATCAAGGTGAATTGCGGGGTGAAAAGTAGTTTGGTTTCAAACCATCCTTGGTCTTGCCCGCAACTGTGTGGTTACGTAAGGCCATCGCCCAAGGTCATATCAAGGAAGGGGCTTATCAGAAAAGGAGCTAGCGCCCAGACTCCGAGATTTCATAGGTGCAAAGGGGAAGGTAGTGGGTACCATTAGACCTACACCAAGAAGTTGAAGGGGTCTGCTTTTAATTACAAAGAGAGACCACTAGAGTCTCAGAGAGTCGTTTGGCTTCAAAATCAGAGATTCTTGACCAGGAGGTCAGACTGGTTCCCCGACTTTCCAAATTAGAAACCATGAATGAAGAATCTGTCGTTTAAGAAAAGTGAAAATTTTTATGCCTCGTCGTGGGTGTGTTAAAAATTGGTATCAGAGCCAGGTTACAATAGTTGGCCTATTTGGGCTCATGTACGAGTCGTGTAAGGAGGTATTGTTATCTGCATTTTCTCCTTGAGGAGAAGGACTGCAAATTGAACCTATGATTTTGGGAATTCTTGTTGAATTTCAGCAGAAGAATTTATTTACACTTTGTCTAAGTGATAACTAGTTTTATCGGAGTAGGGATATGCTAATTAACATTTATAATAAGACTTGAATGTGGATAGCTGAAGGTGGCAGGGTTCTGTCAAGGGCAGTTGAATCTCGAAGGATGGATGACCTGGTGTTCGTAACACTGCTTCTAAGCATGGTCAGTTGGAACTTCGGGCACTAATGATGGTGGGTTATATAATGGTTAATAACTTTGTGGGCTTAAAGGAATCCGATAGGATTAGGTAGGATCCTTGGCAGTTATAGTTACTTCTTTAAATTAAAATCAGAGTATATAACTCCTCATGACCAAAGAAAAGTGAGATGGGTAAAACCCTATGGACGTTGAGGCAAGAAGGTTTTCTTGCTAGACATTGTTGCATAAAGAGGAAGGTGACCTTGGTTGGGTATTTCCATGAGAGAAGGCAACATCAATACGAGATATGACTGTGAGATTAGTCCTGTAAGTGACTAAAATCTTAAACTAAAGGAACTAATAAAGAAATTAAACTATCAAGCGAATTCATGAGGTAAAAAGGTGCAAAAGATGCACCTACTTATACACGAATGTGTATACATGATCATAAGGATGATTGGAATATCCTTGGGAAAAAGGATATAGAAGCCTGATATGTCCATGTGTGTGAATGACATGGAAAAAGTGCAAGCAATAAGCTAGCAGGATGAATACTTATCTATGTTTAATTATGCTTGAGTGCATAGGCTTAATGCATTGTGGAGCTTCCTAATATGAAGCCTAATATTAATACCAGTTAGGTATGAACGATATTGAACATGCAAGTGATGCACATGTATGATGTAAGAGTATAGCTATAGATACGATATGGTTTCCATGATGAGTGAAATATAAAGAAAAAATTGCTCTTGTCCAGAATAAATGAATACTATTGATGCATGGTTGACTCCATTCCGAAGAGTCATGAAAGTTGTCTTCCAAATAATAGCTTGAGGGGGAATGTATCCCCTTTCCTCAGGAAATACTAATGTAATTAGATAAAAAGGGTAAATGAGCAAAGATGTTATGTTGTCATTATAAGAGGCAAATGATTATGCCTTTGAGAATCACATGAGAAGGTAGAGATGTAGGTGGGATGTGAAACATATCTATGACCGCTACAGGCAGGTTTAGGATTATGAATATGGTTAAGTACATCATGGATGTAAGTTAACAAAACCAGAATATGTATGGATACATAATTTGGGTACATGAAAAAGATGCATGTTTATATTCCTTATGGGATATTTGGAAAATCGTTGAAGCTAACTCAAGGTTGAGGCCAACACAAATAGTGATGGATATGCAATAAGGAAGTTGCATGCTGAAGGAGTTCCCTGTGGAGGAACTGTGTGAAGAATTTGTCGGGAAAACAAAGTCACAACCTTAATGACTACTGAGAATTAAGCAGTGAGCCATATATATATACACATCAGAATCCTGGATTACATTTTGAAAAACATCATATAAGGAACATAAGACTAATAAAAGAATATTGACCATTATGATAACCGAATGGTAATGTGCAGGATGAATAGGTCCATGATCCATTATGAACAAAAAAAAAAATCTATTAAAGCATGTTGTTGTATTCCAAAAAGGTTAGGGTGAGGCCTAACCAAGGTTGCTCAAGGAAAAGAGCAGGAAGATCCCAATAGGGAGTAAGTTTCAAAAGAAGAGAAAAGACAGTGAGGCCTTAGAAATAACTCAGCTGAGCTGAAAAGTCCCAGGCGATGTAGAAATAATTTGAAGAAGGGGAGAGCCTCAATTATTTTCTTGTTGCGTATTATGTTTTTCCCTGGGATGAGAAAGCTAGTATGCTAATGAAATTAAATGTTTTGACACCGTAGTGATGAGGATTGTATTACTGCAGAAACAGTTGAGAATTGTTGGTATTGCACTCATGAAAATATTAAGGATAATGTGATTAAGTGCATACAGATATGCTAGGACATGTCTGAAAATGTTTTATTAATTTAAATGCTATGGTACTTGCATTTTTAATTTACATGATGACTAATGTGTTTATGATGTATGTCATGTGAAGAAAGAAATAGATTGGAACTTGTAATGACCGGATTTCAATTAACGTTTAAATTTCTACCAAATTACTGTAATTTCTATAATTTCTATAAGCTTTATAAAGAAGTAAAATTTTCAAAATTTTCAAAATTATCTCAACACTTACGCAAGTAAAATTTGGCAATAAGTAATAAATCTAAGTAAACAATCCATAAATTTGAATTTAAATACCTCAACTCTGATGCTATCCGCAGCTTGCTCCCTTAGCTTGCTCCTTAGGACACCACCCCAAAACCAACCTCCCTACCGACTAGTAGCGCCTAGCCCTAGGATATCAATGGATATCCTAGCCCTCCGAGCCCAAAACCTCCGCAGCCCCCCGGTGCACTGTAAATTCCACTGTAAAATTCCACTCTGTCCAATACTCCAAGCTCTCCCCAAAATCCTTTCTCCCCTCTCGTAAAATGAAAAATTGATCCCCTCTCAACTCCTTTATCCCCCCCTTATTCCTCCTCCCTTCACTGACACTCCATCATGCATTAAATTCCTTATCCCTCCATTTAATTACCCTTATCCATTCATTCATTACTTATCCTAATGTATTGGATACGTTATCCCTTGTGGGATATGTAACCCAATTTAAACATTAAATTTTATTATCCACCCCCTTATTTAATACTTTATTAATTAGTTAATTAATTAATAATCAAATTAATCATTAACCATATTGATTAAGAGTTAATTATACTTAAATTAAGCATAGTCAAGAATAACTAATTAATAACCAATAATTAGTTAAGGTTATTTAATAAATAATTATAGTTTAGCTAATTTTTAGGATTATTTATTAAATTAATCCTCTTAATAATTAAGGGTCGTTACAGAACTGTTGAGAAAGACAGTTGCCAATAATGAACAACCTCAATCAAAGGATGACTATGAGAAGGTTCTTGTTGAAAGATTGTTGAAGGGAATTTAAAATTCCCCATGGAGCACCACTGATGGGATAATATCACAGGGGGTGATAACATCCAAAATAGGTATAAAAATGTTCATGCCTATGTGGCACAAGTTATGAAGGGATTGGGTAAGAATCCCTTCTGAAGTATTTTACGATCTTAATGTTATGTATGGAACGTTGAAAGGTGGTTGTATGCCTTCGATACCCAAGTAGGGTATGATTCAGGAAGGAGAACATGAATGATGGAGGTGTGAACCTCTAGTAGTAAAGACTAATTGTAATCCTCAGAAGAATTCATGAACTGATATGTCATGAATACATAAACCAATCAAGGAACGATTGGAAACAAAAGTGCTCATAGATAGCACGTTGCATGGAATTGCTTCTAGTAAATGCATGTTTGCATAAAGGTCAGACAATGGATTTCCATTGAAGAAGGAGGACCTTCCAATATCTCTACTTGCATTGTATAGGTGTTAGAGAAAACCAAATTTGGGTGGCCATGAGTGTTGGAACCCTGGTTATTAATGAAGGAGGAATGCTTAAAGGCATTCGTGTGAAACTTGTAGTTTCATATGTACTGAATTGGAATAGTGATCATCCTGTAGCTGGAAGCATAGTCCTGTTGCAACAATGAATGGGAATGAATAAACCATATGGTGAAAATCTTGGCTAAGCTCCAACGCACCATGACAAAGTACTTGTCGTAAAGTGTGGGAAACTTAAAATCAATGCAAAGGTGCATTGGGTATTAATGTGGCCACGAACATTGGCACATTCATTAAGGTCAATTGATATCTGAATTTACATTCTAAAAAAATTGGTAGGATGAAATGATGCATAGGTAAGGGATGATGTATCCTTTTTTCTTTGTATCCTTAAAAAGATGAAAATAACTTGGACTGTTAGTATGCTTGATTTTGAAAAGGTAATGTGCATGAAAACTAACAATTTGTTTGGTTGAGGAATGTTGAAATTACAGGAGGAAATGGGTCTTGGATATGGCAATATTGTAAGCCCATAAGGAAGACCAATTTCCTACTGAACCAAACTTCAAGGAATGGTATTTTTACACAAACCTCTCCCGGCAACAGCCGCTCTCAGCAGGACCTTATTTCGCACCAGCCCGAAGAGTCGAAGACTCTTCCTAATACCCACAACTATCTCCTATGTGATCTCCCCTTCGTCTCTCGGAAGATCAGGCTTCGCAGTATCGCGAAACACGCATGCACAATTCACCTATAAAACAAAACCCCGAACCCCGAAGGTCAATGGGTCAACCCTTCCACTCTTTGTCGGGGATCTCCCTATCGGGATATCGCTATTTTCGATGTCGATCCTTTGAACTTCAAACCTCCGAACACCGATGTGTCGATTCCCCGATATAGCGCCACCTGTACTCCACTAGCGTCTTCGGGTCCCACGCAGCCACGTCACTTCGGGATTTCGCGGATCGTGAATTCACGATACAAGTTTGCCTAGGTGTCGAAAACCCCGAACGCAGAACCCCGATATACTGGGATCTCTCGACATGCATCCCCTGGAAATCAACGGCTCCCGTAATTTCGAGAAATTGCTACGCGTGATTTCTACGAGCACGAAACTCTTGCCTCATCAAATGCCGAAGCCCGAACCCCGATGGGCTGTTATCCTTCCTGCACCTATAGTTTAACTCTCACGCAACTTCTCCACGATCTAACGATCCTCAGGACTTCGCTATTTCTCCTCCTTAGAGATTTCTTCTGCTCCACAGCTTCTTTCAGTTCGAACCTCACCTGAGTCAGTTCCCGCAGTGCTCACACAGGAGCTATCCCTCCTGAGCTTCGTCGACTCACTCCTTCAACTAAAGGTTGGCGCACTCCTTGCGCTCGGCATCCAATCACTCTCTAAGTGTTGGGTCTTCTGGACTCCGTGCATTCTCTGCAATAGTAATCCCTGCCTTCCTTTCCTCAAGCTAACTGCTGAGATTTCAACCTCGGCCTGCACTTCCCCTGCACGACACGAATAACCCTATTCGACTCTGGCAGATGAGAACAAGAGTTCAATTGTCTAGCATCATCAATGCACTCTATGCGGATGAATTCGACTGCACTCTATGCAGGAATCTCCTGGCTCAGACAGAGAAACAATTGAAACTCATTCTCCTCTCTCTTACAATTTCAAATCAACTATGAAACCACATCCACAGCATATCAAACCAAATGCATAACAGAAAACAAACATCCATGAGCATAATATCAATACAGAGAAACAACACAAACTATGAAGCTGAATCAAAGACTCCCTTCTATTAATTCAATCTATACATGGTTGTTCTTCACAATTCTCTGCTTGCTCTCCTCTTCTGGATGTGAGAATTTTTTTCAATAATACAAAGGAGGGTGCCTATATTCCGTTTGCCCTCTCGAAATCTGAAACTATCAAATCTACCATAAATTCCTATCTAACAATCATTAAATCTAATAAATGCCTTCCTATCTACAATACAATACAAGTGTGCTTCATTACATTAACTCATTAATGCTTGGCGCAACAACCCTCAAGGTAGAATTCAAAAAGAAGTTTGTTGGCTTGTCCAGCTGTCTTTTCCTGCTCCACGCGCTGGCTCGCTTGATGAGTGAGTGATGCTCCTGCATCATACTCCTCGGCTCGAAAGATTTCATGGGCTCCTGTCCATGAGATCCTGTACAGTCTACCCATGCTTCTGTATGACTACTTTTGTTTCCCAGCAGGCATCCTCCACTGGGTGATTCTTCCATTTCACCAGGTACTCAAAATACTGCTTTCGCCTGGTCTTCTTGCCTACTCGCTTGTCCAGTATACATTCCATCTGCGTCTTATCTGCTGCTGGCATATGCTTCTGCTACTGGACCAATGGTTCCTCAGTTCCAGCCTCTGCTTGCTCAGCCCTGTATGGGTATAAATCCGAAACATTAAAAATCAGAGATATCCCGATGCCCTCTGGCAACTCAATTTCATATGCATTCTCCCCGAACTTCTTCAGGACTCTGCACAGTCTGATTTTCTTCATCTTGAGCTTGTTATATGTTCCCCTTGGGAACCTTTCCTTCCTTAGGTGCGCCAAAACCATGTCCCCAACTTCAAACTGAAGTTGTATCTTCCGTTGATCGGCTCTGTGCTTATACTCTTGGTTTGATTTTTGCAGTCGCTGCTTCACCTGCGTGTGACGTTCCTCCATCGCTTCAGTGAATTCTTCAGCACGAGCGTTGCTAGTTTCATCCTGTCCTGACTCCCTGAGCTCAGAAACTCCCCTCGGCTGTGTCCCATACAAAATCTGGAACAGGCTTTTGCCTGTACTCTGATTCACCGAATCGTTGTACGCGAACTCTGCCTGTGGCAATATCTGGTCCCAACTGTTGTGGTGCTCCATCACTAAGCCTCTCAGTAAGTCTCCCAGACTTTTGTTGACCACCTCGGTCTGTCCATCCGTCTACGGATGATAAGATGAACTAAATGCCAGATTAGTTCCCAGCTTCTTCCATAGCGTCCTCCAAAAATGACCTATGAATTTAGTATCCCTATCCGAGACTATGCTTCTCGGCAACCCATGTAATCTGACGATCTCTTTGAAAAACAAATTTGCGATGTGGGTCGCATCGCTGGTCTTATGACACAGAATGAAATGTGCCATCTTCGAGAATCTTTCTACCACTACAAAGATGGAATCAACTCCTCGTTGTGTCCTCGGCAATCCCATAACAAAATCCATACTGATTGCCTCCCATGGCCTCTAAGGTATGGGCAATGGCTGATAAAAACCCGTGTTCTACTTTCGGCCCTTTGAATGTTGACATATCTGACACTTGTCAACAAAATTCTTAACATCAGTGCGCATCCCCGGCCAATAATATGATTCGCTCAGCTTGGCGAATGTCTTATCATGCCCAAAATGACCTGCTAGTCCACCGTTGTGTTTTTCCTTCACCAAATTCTCCCTCATGGAGCAATTCGGTATGCATAATTGGTTGCCCCTGAACAACAGTCCATCCTGAATCATATAGTCTATCCACAAGCTCTGATCCCTGAGAACTGGATTCTCGGCTGCTTCATAAGCTTCTCCGAAGTCTGTATCACCTGCATACATATCCTTCAGATTCTCAAAACCCAATGTTTTGACTCTGAACTCCTGCAACAACAAGCATTTCCTGCTCAAAGCATCAGCTACTTTGTTAGCAGTTCCTGAAATGTGCTTGATCACAAATGTGAAATTTTGCATGTACTCTACCCATTTTGCATGCTTTTGGTTCAACTTCTCCTGTTGACTTACAAACTACAATGCATGATTGTCACTGTACAGCACAAACTCTTTGGGTATCAAGTAATGCCTCCACTTTTTCAATGCTTGTATGATGGCATAAAACTCTTTGTCATATGTGGAGTATTTCATCTTTTCATCATCTAGCTTCTCGCTGTAATATGCAACAGGTCGGTCATCCTGACTCAAGACCCCTCCAACAGCATATCTGTTGGCGTCACACTTCACCTGGAAGGTTTTCTTAAAATCAGGCAACACCAGAATTGGTTGCTCTGTTATCTTCCGCTTCAACAGATGGAAGCTCCTTTCAGCCTCTGCTGTCCAATGAAAAACTTTATGCCATTTCTTCACGGTGTCCATCATTGCTTCACTAATTCCACTAAAATTCCGAATGAATTTCCTGTAGAAACTAGCCAAACCGTGGAAACTCCTCACCTCGAAAACATTTCTCGGTGATGGCCAATTTCTGATCACTTCCACCTTTTCAGGATCCATTTTCAACTCATTAGCCAAAATTACAAAACCCAAATAAATGAGTTCAGTCTGCATGAAGGAACACTTCTTCATGTTGACCAACAGCTTCTCCTGCTTTAGTCTTCTCATCACAATGGCCAAATGCTCCAAATGCTCAGCCTTGGTCTTGCTGAAAATCAGTATATCGTCCAGGTATACAACCACAAATTTTCCGATGAATTCCCGCAGGACTTCATTCATCAGTCTCATGAAAGTGCTTGGCGCGTTTGTCAAACCAAACGGCATGACTAGCCATTCGTACAAACCCTCGTTTGTTTTGAATGCTGTCTTCCATTCATCTCCCTCTCTCATCCGGATCTGATGATATCCACTCTTGAGATCAATCTTCGAGAAATAATTCGCCCCACTTAGGCAATCCATCAAGTCGTCCATTCTCGGCAGTGGAAATCTGTACCTGATGGTGATTTTATTTATAGCCCTAGAGTCTGTACACATTCTCCAGCCTCCATCCTTCTTCGGACTTAGTACTGTCGGAACAACACACAGACTCAGGCTCTCCCTTACCAGTCCTTTATCCAGCAGATCCTGTACCTGCCTTCTGACCTCCTCGTTCTCCTGAGGTGTCAATCTATATGCTGCTTTGTTCGGCAAACTTGCTCCAGGTTTGAGGTCAATATGGTGACTCACACTCCTCATCGGTGGCAATGAACGGGGTAGTTCATCCACGATGATATCAGCGAACTCTCCCAACAGTTCCTGAATCTCCTCTGGCAAGTCGTCCACTCTTGTGCTTGTCAGGACAATTCTCATCTTCCTGACAACAAATAATTGTGGATCTTCATTCTTCTCCATCTCTGTGAGAAGTTCCTTCCCACTCATGAGAAGTATAGTACTGCTCACTTCCGTCTTCACTTCTTTGTCCTTTATCGGAAGCAATCTATGGGTTCTCCCATCTTTCTCCAGAGTGTATGTGTTCATCCTCCCATCATGAACAACACTTCTATCGTACTGCCATGGTCTACCCAGCAATATGTGGCATACGTCCATGGGAATGACATCACACAAAATCTCATCATGATAATTCCCAATCTTGAATTTAACTAAGCATTGTTTAGTGACACTTACCCAGTGTCCTTTCTGTAACCACGAGACTTTATATGGACTCGGATGCTTAGTCATTTCCAGCTCCAACGTTTCCACCATCTCGGATGAAACGAGATTATCGGTGCTCCCACTGTCAACTATGACTTTGCATTTTTTGTCCTTGGCTGTGCAAGCCGTTCTGAACAGCCTGCTCCTTTGCACTGAGCTTTCCACCTCTTTCTCAGGTGTCAAAAGAATCTTATGCATCCCAAGCAACCTTCCGCTGTCTGCATCTTCATTCTTAGCATCACGCCTCAGTGATGTGAGCTTCACTTCTGTCCATCTTCCTATCTGGACAATCCACGGCTTTATGTTCGTCTTTCCCACATGTAAAACATGTGATGATTCCTCCACGGCCTCTTCCTCTACCTCGGGTACGAGGAATAGCGTTGGCGTCAGCATATCCGCCACCCTGCTCTGCATGTTGCCTCCTCGGCTCAGCATATTGCTGCCTTGATTGTGAGGTTCCACCTCTTTCAACCTTTCCCTGAGGTCTCTTCCATTCCTCTTTGGGTTTCTGAGTTATTTCTTGGGCAACTGCCTTGCCTCTAAGCTGACTCCTGCCTCGCCCTCGCTGTCCCTGCTTGCAATTCAGCTTCTCTTCGGCTTTTAGAGCCATCTGGTATGCATCCTCAACTGTTCGGATGGTAACCATGCTCAATTCATATTGAATGTCATATCTCAGACCATTCAGGTATCTTGCCACCCTCTCATCATCGCTCTCCCGATGACCTGCTCTGATGTTGAGTCTATAAAATTCCTCGGTGTACTCCTTCACCGTCATCAGCTTCTGTCTCAGGTTCTGCATTCGCCTGAACAGAGTGATCTGGTAATCTCTCGGGATGAATTTCGCTTTCATCTTAGCGATCATCCGATCCCAGCTCTTAATCTTCTGTTTTCCTTTGCAACGCCTATCAGCCTGCAACTCATCCCACCATAAGGTTGCATGTCCTTTCAGCGTCGTGACAACATGCCTTATTTTCTTGTCCTCTTCGATATCTTCATAATCGAAGTAGGTTTCGAGTGCTCAGATCCAATCCAGCAACTCTTCTGCATCCAGACTCCCCTCGTAAGTCGGAATGTCCATCTTGGTCTTTGAGCTCATTCTAGAAATGGCTCTAATCAACCGCTTGGTTGAAGCATCTTCTGCTACGACTTCTTCAGCATCATGTCCAGCTTCCTCTTCCACCTCGGAATCACTGAACTCTAATGCACCAACTCTGCGTCTCTGCGCTGTCTCCATCTCTTCAAGCCTCGCTTGGAGATCTCTCATCTGGCGCTCCATCTCTGGATTCCCTGTCAGCCTACCCCTTCTTCGAGCGTCCCTGTCTCCTCGATCAGGTGACTGCCTTTCTCTTCTGGGCGGCATGTTGTCTTTTCTTTCTCTCTGCTACCGGAACAAAGAGAATCTTCTCCGGGCTCTGATACCACTCTTACGCAAACCGCTCCCAGTAGCAGCTGCTCTCACCAGGACCTTCTTTCGCACCGGCCTGAAGAGTCAAAGACTCTTCCTAATACCCACAGCTATCTCCTCGGCGATCTCCCCTTCGTCTCTCGGAAGATCGGGCTTCGCGGTATCACGAAACACGCATGCACAATTCACCTATAAAACAAAACCCCGAACCCTGAAGGTCAACGGGTCAACCCTTTCACTCTTTGTCGGGGATCTCCCTATCGAGATATCGCTATTTGCGATGTCGATCCTTTGAACTTCAAACCTCCGAACACCGATGTGCCGATTCCCCGATATAGCACCACCTGTACTCCACTAGCGTCTTTGGGTCCCACGCAGCCACGTCACTTCGGGATTTCGCGGATCGCGAATTCACGATACAAGTTTGCCTGGGTGTCGAAAACCCCGAACGCCGAACCCTGATATACTGGGATCTCTCGACACGCGTTCCCTGGAAATCAACGGCTCCCGTAATTTCGGGAAATCGCTACGCGCGATTTCGACGAGCACGAAACTCTTGCCTCATCAAATGCTGAAGCCCGAACCCCGATGGGTTGTTATCCTTCCTGCGCCTATAGTTTAACTCTCGCGCAGCTTCTCCACGATCTAACGATCCTCGGGACTTCGCTATTTCTCCTCCTTAGAGATTTCTTCTGCTCCACAGCTTCTTTCAGTTCGAACCTCACCTGATTCTGTTCCCGCAGTGCTCACACAGGAGCTATCCCTCCTGAGCTTCGTCGACTCTCTCCTTCAACTGAAGGTTGGCGCACTCCTTGCGCTCGGCATCCAATCACTCTCTAAGTGTTGGGTCTTCTGGACTCCGTGCATTCTCTGCAACAGTAATCCCTGCCTTCCTTTCCTCAAGCTAACTGTTGAGATTTCAACCTCGGCCTGCACTTCTCCTGCACGACACGAGTAACCCTATTCGACTCTGGCAGATGAGAACAAGAGTTCAATTGTCTAGCCTCATCAACGCACTCTATGTGGATGAATTCGACTACACTCTATGCAGGAATCTCCTGGCTCAGACAGAGAAACAATTGAAACTCATTCTCCTCTCTCTTACAGATTTCAAATCAACTATGAAACCACATCCACAGCATATCAAACCAAATGCATAACAGAAAACAAACATCCATGAGCATAATATCAATACAGAGAAACAACACAAACCATGAAGCTGAATCAAAGACTCCCTTCTATTAATTCAATCTGTACATGGGTGTTCTTCATAATTCTCTGCTTGCTCTCCTCTTCTGGATGTGAGAATTTTTTTCAATAATACAAAGGAGGGTGCCTATATTCCGTTTGCCCTCTCGAAATTTGAAACTATCAAATCTACCATAAATTCCTATCTAACAATCATTAAATCTAATAAATGCCTTCCTATCTACAATACAATACAATACAAGTGTGCTTCATTACATTAACTCATTAATGCTTGGCGCAACAACCCTCAAGGTAGAATTCAAAAAGAAGTTTGATGGCTTGTCCAGCTGTCTTTTCCTGCTCCACGCGCTGGCTCGCTTGATGAGTGAGCGATGCTCCTGCATCATATTTCCTTTTTGAGAAAGTGAATTTGATTGTTAGTATGCACAATTCTGAAATTGTTTGTGATGACATTATAAAGGTGCAATAAAATGTATGTGCATGGAAACTAGAAATGTGTTTGGCTAATTGAAGTTGAAAGTGCAGGAAGCAAAGGAGTCTTGAATATGGCAGCATTGTAATCCATAAGGAAGACCGATTTCCTGCTGAGCCAAATCGCTATGGGAAGGAAAGTCCCAGAATTATGAATCTATTTCATGTATGCAACAAATATGGAAACAAAATGTGGAATTTGGATATCTGTGGGTCACAGATTTACAAGAAAATTTTGAATTTAATATTTATGATGTTGTCTCATGAATTTTTATACGCCTGTGATACGAGTGAGAAAGAGTATAATCTGATCGCATGAAATAGAGACTGACTCAGGAGAAGGAGATTAACCTTCATCCCTATCTATGATTGAGTCGAGAGAAGAAGATTAACCTTTGTCCCTAACTTTAGCTGAGTCGGAAGGCTGTCAAGCTGTAAAAGCATGAAAAATGGCTATTGTTGAGCCATGAGAAACCCGTGGTAAGCCATGATCGCCTATAATATGTTGTGTTGAGGTAACACAAGCCTTAGGAACACCTCAATAGAGCAAGTATGAGGGACCCCTCGACTGTAAGACTCGAAAGAGTCTCTGAAATTATTTTTGTGAGAGAAAATCTTGGAAAGGCAAGATGGATCACCTGAGGGACTGTATAGCAAAGAAGGGGATGCCTGAGCTTGGACCTGGAGGGTGAGTGACCGCAATGAATAAGAGACCTTAATAGTTCTTGTAAACTATTGATTAGGATCATGCACACGATGGGTGGTTCTTCCTATGCGAGAAAACCTTCGCAAGGCAAGATGGATCGACCGAGGGACTGTATAGCAGAGAAGGGGATGCCTGAGCCTAGGCCTGGAGGGTGATTGACCGCAAGGAAGATAAGACCTTAATAGTTCTTGTAAACTATTGATTGGGATCTTGCACCTAATGGGTATGTCAAGGAAAAATAATGAGCCTGGATAACAAAACAACCATGTGGATACAAATCCACAAACTGCGCAGATAATTATTGTGCTAAGATTATGAAATTTTCCTAGGAATTTTTATGCAATGTTTTCGCATAAGACTATGATTAACGTGCTTGTTGTCCAAGAATTATCAAAAGCAGGTGACCAAGATTAAGGGTCTGAAAAAGGACCTGACCGATTCAGAAGGATCAAGATTTCTGAAACAGCTGAATGAAAAAGGCATGACATGTGTTTTTGATAAAGAACACCGAGGACGGTGTTCCTTTAAGGGGGAGGGAATTGTAACACCCTGTTTCCCCCAGCTTGTAATTAATCTTAAAATATGATTACCATGCTAAGGCATGAGGACAATGTAAATGTACTATTGTTAAACTACCCATAACTAACTGTTGGGGATGAAGCCTTGAAGTACGAGCCATGATATCTCTAGAGGAAAGAAATCAGTTAATGAAGAAAGGACTGGTGGTTGAATCATCAACCACCCCCATGAATGGAAACATGGTCTAGCTGTAGGATGTCATCTCGAAGTACCACAGAGACCTGCAGACCCAATCTTCCTTCTGACAGAAGAAATAGGACAGGTCAGAAAACTTTCTAGAGGAGGGAAGGTAGGATACATACAGAGACATGGGAGGAGAACACAAGCTTGTAAGAGAGATGTGAAAACCCAAACGAAGTGTCGAGAACATGGCCCTAAGAACCCGAACACGAGCTTGATGCTGAGGAAGCATCTGATAAACCTCACAGGGTCATTGTGACAGAGAGAGTTTCTATGAGAGATGGTGTAAATTCCCTAGTGATATCATGGCTTGGCATGAGGGTGGCCAGAGTGCTAAGAATGAATGCCTCTGAGCCTATGGTTGGGTGGAAAGGCGCACACCCACAATCAGTTGGTTGGATGCAACTTGTAATAGATAAGTGTTCTCATACTCTGTGAAATTAAGCTGTAATTATGTAATGAAATGGGGTATACTCTGAAGGACCCAGGAATGTGTATGTTTTCTTAATGGTTGTATTGTATTGCTTTATTCATGTTTAAATTGTGTATTTAAGAAAGTATGGATTGGACATGTTTTGTATTCGTAAACTCTTGCGCCCTGTGGTGGCTTAAGCTAGATCCACGAACTGTGAGTTCATCGACCTTGGGCACAGTTTCACGTACGCATGTCGACACTCCTAGTCATTCTAAGTCCCTTGGAGGAGGGAGCCTGTTAAAGCTCACGAGAGATAGTGCACGTATGCACAGGCTCTCTGTGAGGAAGGCAGAGACTAAGAACCACTTAATTTCTAGAGTTGACGAATGAGCGTGAGGGGTGCACAGAAGAATTCTTCCAAGTGTTAAGTTCAAGAGAAAGAGCGCAAAGCTCTTAAGCCCTTCAGAGATAAAAAATCTTAGGAAGGGTAGCGAGGTTGAAGTATCAAAAGGGAAATATCCCTTGTTTCGAAGACGAACGGACGAAATTTGTTTGGAAGAAGCCATGATCTGTTGCGATCGTTGGGTATGGGAAAGAGTGTGGGAGTTAACCCTTGGATTCCTTCGGACTTCACGAGTTCAGAAAACTAAGTGAGTTCGTCGTAAGCGAGGTAGAATACCCGAAGTCTCGAAGTCCCGAAGTTAAATCTGAACCTTATATCTAAGGATGCTCGGGAACCATCCCGATCGTCAGATCTAGGAGGTAGACGATAGTCAAGTTACCAGAACTACCCATGACTTAAGAATCTGACAGCAGAGATGGATGCGAGTCGTTTAACGGGAGGAGATGTTGAAATAATGTAACTGCAAAGAGTATTCTTATTATTATTTGATATATTATTCATTGGATGAATCCCCATTGTGGATTGATCATGTCGGATATTGTAATAGGACCAAATCCCCTTTTGCAGATTGGTCAAATGATAACTATAATAAGCAGAATAAGAAGTCGGCCCTGCCAGTGAAGAGACACTTCACACGTACCAGTATAATATAAATAAGGAGGCTAGCGCCTCACTTAGACACACAACTCACTTGCTCATTTCATGAGACAAGTTTCAGATCTGCAGTTAGAGAAGAAGGAGAGAGAGTGGCGCATATCTGGGAGAGGATCTTCTGCATTAGTTTATGAGATCTTCTGCATTAGTTTATATGGATTGAAGCAAGCTCCTAGAGGTCGGTATGGCCGTATAGACAATTTCTTGACGAGCTTAGGCTTTACCAAGAGTAAATAAGACTCTAACCTCTACTTCAAGATCATGAACGATGGGCCAATAATCTTACTGCTATATGTGGATGACTTATTCTTAACTGGAGAAGAAAAGCTCATCACTGAATGTAAAAAGAGACTTGCCTCGGAATTTGAAATGAAAGACCTTGGCCTAATGCATTATTTCTTAGGTCTTGAGGTATGGTAGAGTCCTGAGAGGATCTTCCTTAACCAAGGGAGGTATATTGTTGAAATCCTTAAGAGATTCGACATGTTGGAGTGCAAGCCCATGAATACACCCATGGAAGTGAAGCTGAAGCTATTGGTCGATACTTCGTCAGAGTTGATTGATGCCACACTGTACATACAGATTATTGGATCGTTGATGTACCTGACGAACACCAGACTAGACATTTGTTTTGCCATGAACACCTTGAGTCAGTTTCTGGTAGAACCCAGATGTGTTCACCTAGTGGCTACAAAACATGTGATGAGGTACCTTAAAGGTACAATAGATTGTGGTCTCAGCTATGATGGAGATCATGATTTCACATTGAGTGGATATATTGATGCAAATTGGGCAGGAAGTGTTTCTGACTGGAAAAACACTTCAGGATGTTGTTTTAGTTTGGGGTCATCTATGATCTCATGGCAGAGTAGGAAGCAATATAGTATTGCTCTCAACACAGTGGAAGCAGAATACATTGCTGCATGTTCTTCTAGCTGTGAAGCTATATGGCTTTGGAAGTTGTTGACCGACCTATTTGACTTAGAGATGAGAGAAACCTTGATTCTATGTGACAACCAGAGCTGCATAAAGATGACAGAGAATCATGTATTCCACGACAGGTCGAAGCACATAGAGATCCGTTATCATTACATCCATGACATGGTGCAGAGAGGAGCCTTAAAGCTCCAGTACATTAGCACGGATGAACAGGTTGCTGGCATGTTGACCAAGCCACTATCTCGTATAAAGTTTGAGTACTTTCGAGATAAGCTTGGTATAGTCCGAAAGGACCCTCCTCGAAAGGGGGAGTAGATGATGTGATGAGACAGATCTTGCTTCTGACCAGATGGTTGTGACATAAAGCAAGATGATGTGATATGACTAGTACTGTGCTTCCAACTGGATAGTTGTGACGTAAAGCTAGTCTAGTATCCTGCTTCCGACTTGATGGTTGTGACGTAAAGCAGGACGAGTACCTTGCTTTCGACCTGATGGTTGTGATGTAAAGCAAGATGATGTGTGACTAGTACTATGCTTTCGGCTGTATAGCTACGACGTAAAGCAAGTCTAGTTCCCTGCTTCCGACCTGATGGTTGTGACGTAAAGCAGGATGTGTACCTTTCTTTCGACCTGATGGTTGTGACGTAAAGCAAGATGATATGATGAGACTAGCACTGAGCTTCCAACTAGATAGATGTGACGTAAATCCATTCTAGTATCCTGCTTCCGACCTGATGGTTGTGATGTAAAGCAGGACGAGTATCTTGCTTCCAGCTTGAGTGCTCTGACATAAAGCAAGACGATGAGATGAGACTAGTACTATGCTTCCAGCTTGATAGCTGTGACGTAAAGCCAATCTAGTATCTTGCTTCCAGCCTGAGTGTTGTGACGTAAAGAAAGACATTGAGATGAGACGAGTACTGAGCTTCCAGCTTGACAACTGTGACGTAAAGCCAGTCTTGTATTATGATGAGCCAGCCTTGTGTTGTGATGATGATAATGTATCAGTTTTTATACTAATACATATTGATGCAAATGATGATGGCATTCCTTTGTGAATGATGATGTTGTCGATGAAGAAAACTTCTGATGATTTATAGATACGCCAATCAGTGTCCCAAGATGATATTGATGATGTTGTCCTCTCACCCACTTGATGATGTTGATGATGTTGTCCTCTCTCTCTCGCATGATGTTGTTGAAGAATACCCTTCTTGTTAAGGGGGAGTGTTGAAATAATGTAACTGCAAAGAGTATTCTTATTATTATTTGATATATTATTCATTGGATCAATCCCCATTGTGGATTGATCATGTCGACTATTGTAATAGGACAAAATCCCCTTTTGCAGATTGGTCAAATGATAATTATAATAGGCAGAATAAGAAGCCGGCCCTAACAAATATTAAAGAGGCCCCAGAACATAATAAAGGTGGTTATAACCACCCAGTTGAAGAAGTCGACCTTGCCAGTGAAGAGACACTTCACACATGCCAGTCTAATATAACTAAGGAGGCTAGCGCCTCACTTAGACACACAACTCACTTGCTCATTTCGTGAGACAAGTTTCGGATCTGCAGTTAGAGAAGAAGGAGAGAGAGTGGCACATATCTGAGAGAGGATCTTCTGTATTAGTTTATGAGATCTCTTGACATTGTATTGGCTATCTATAATAAGGAAGTTTTCCTGGGTGTTCTTCCCCTAGAGGGTTTCCCAGGATAAATGTTGTGTCTCTTGTGTTTTTGTATTTCTCAGTGATCTTGTATTATGCTATTGTTATCTAATGAAATGCAAAGAACTATAATAATGGCTTAAACATTAACAGGAGAGGCCATCCCGGTCATCAGATCGACTCAAATACTCACTGGAGTTACCGAATCAAACACCAGCTGCTCGATTTAATCGACGGTTGGGAATCATTGCGATGTGCGAAGGTGAATTTAGCGGACCTGCTAGTTCATGACCCGCAATCAACCCACGTCATTGATCTCATTGGGGATGGAAGATCAGTGACTAGGATTAGACCAGAGTCGAGCGAGAACTTTCCAAATTTCGGAGGTTGATCTCTCTGATAAAGAGCACGCACATTAGGGCTCCGCAATTACTGTGAACCGTTGATCGGCGGACACCTCGGTATTGGTTGGATCATGATCATCGGGCCTTGAACAGTTGCGCGAGGGATGGTTGTGAGCCCCTTAATAAATCTGCAGAGTGACGGAGTCCTTCGGTATCATCGGTCTAAGAGAATCGAAAAGCTCATAAGAGATAACGTTTTCAAGAGCAAAGGCGAGACCCAAGATAATCGGGCTCGGAGGAAGAACGAAGGTTGAGGCCTTGAACATCTACAAAACTCTTCCAAGTTGGGAGAAGCCTAGACCGTTAGATCAACGTCTAGGGAAGTAGAGGAGAAGCGCTGAGAAGGGAACAGATCCTAACCGTCGGATCTCAGCACAAGGGGACGATAGTCGTCCAATCTAAGGTAAAGTGCATGAGTTTTAGCCTTTGTGGGCACATGAGGGTTGACTGGCCAAAGTCTCGAAGTGAAGTGGGGTCATTCATCGCCAAGAGGGACAAGTGGCGCAAGATCCACAACCCCTGAAAAAGAGCTTATGGTCAAGGAGAGTTTGAAATCGCCGAAGTAAATCCTGACCGATGGTCATCAGGGGAGTTACGTGTCAACAGATCCGAGGCTTCGGGAAGAATCACTTCAAAGGTTTCAGTTGAGAGTTGAAAATCCCAAAACCCGAAGTCTGGAGTGAATCTGGATCGTCAGATCCAGAGAGAGACGTGGTGACAGATCATGAGCTTCAGGAGGGAGCAAAGGTTGAGAGTTATGAACCCCAGAAATCTGAAGTGAATTTCAGCTGTCCGATTCAGAGGGACACGCGACAGAAATCCACACACTTTGAAGGAAGGAGAAGGTTGAGGTTTGAGAACTTTGAAGTCCCAAAGTAAACATCAACCGTCAGATCCAAAGGACAGGTGGCGTAAGTCTGTGGACTCTGGGTAAAGACCCAAAGTAGGTCCTGGTCATTGATCACTAGGAGGGGTACGTGTCGATAGATTGAAATCTTTGAGTTTATGCACTTCGGAAGAAACGAGAGCGTAGAAGCTTCAAACTTCTGAAGCCCGAAGAGACGAAGGGTCAAAGTGGATCTTATTCGTTGGCTGACATGAGACACATGTCAATAGATCAACTATTTAGGGAAAAACACTTTGAGAGTTCCAGTGGGGAGTTAAAAATCTCAAAGCCCGAAGAGCCAAAGAACCGAGGAGAATCTAGAGTATCAAATCCAGAGGGTACATGGCGAAAGATCGTGAACTCCGGGTAAAAGTACTCCAAGAGAAAACAAAGGAGTAAAGTTTGAAATCGCCGAACCCTGAATAGCTGAAGTAGCTAGGAGTCATCGATCTGCGAGAGGACACATGTCATCAGATCGTGAACTCCAGATAAAACGCTCTGGGAGAAGCAGAGCGTGGAGAAACTGGGATTTGAAATCACCGAAGTCTGAAGTCCCGAAGCAGACGACAGACGTTGATTTTAAGGTGGACGCATGGCTCTAGATCTAGAACTCCGGGTGCGGAGCATTCCAGAGGAAAGCAGTGGTTAAAGCGTCAAAGTCCCGAAGGAGATCTCGATCATTGATCGAGGAGGAGGTCGAAGGACCGTTGACTTGGTCTTGGTTGAAAAGTGCCAAAGTCCCGAAGAGGACCAGGGTCGTTGATTTGGAGAGGACAAGTGTCAGAAGATCCGACACTCTGGAAGGATTCACTCCAGATATTTGTGTTTGTGGAGAGCGGATATATACCATTGATCGGAGTAGAGACATGGCGTCCGATATACAAATCCGGGTACGGAGCACTCCGAGAGAAAGGGGTGAATGAAGGAGTAAGAACTCCCAAAGGCCGGAGAGCTTGAGCTCATCAGAACCGTTCATTTGTTGAGGACAGGTGTCAGAAGATCTTCCACTCTAAAAGATAGCTATTGGCGAAGGAAGCGAAAGTTGAGAGTTGAAACTCCTGAAACCCGAATCACGAAATAAATCACAGTCATTGATTTTGAAAGCTTAAATCTTACCCATAGATTTGGAATGGATAGATCTGAGCCGTCAATTCAAAAGCACTGTCAAGGTCATGAGATTGACGATCTCGTCGCATTGCGGCGACCAAAGGTGCGCAAACTTTAAAAAGTTGAGGGCAGCCGCAATCAATACCACGGTTTTGGAGAAAGGACACGTGGAGGCTCAAGGTGAATTGTGGGGCGAAAATTAGTTTGGTTTCAAACCATCCTTGGTCGCGCCCGCAATTGTGTGGTTACGTAAGGCCATCACCTAAGGTCATATCAAGGAAGGGGCTTATCAGAAAAGGAGCTAGCGCCCAGACTCTGAGATTTCGTAGGCATGAAGGGGAAGGTCGCGGGTACCATTAGACCTGCACCCGAAAGTCGAAGGGGTCTACGTTTAATTACAGAGCGAGACTATCAGGGTCTTAGAGAGTTGTTTGGCTTCAGAATCGGAGACCCTTGACTGGGAGGTCAAACTGGTTCCCCAACTTTCCAAATTAGAAACCATGAACGGAGAATTTGTCCTTTAAGAAAAGTGAAAATTTTTATGCCCCGTCGTGGGTGTGTTACATTGAAGGAGACCAAATGAATTTTTGTTTCCCACCTTACTTGGCACAAGTGGTAAGGAGTAAATGAAAGTCCATCCTTCCTCTATCGAAAACTTGGGATTGTCAAGAAAAGGGGCAAGGAAAGAAGGCATGTGCCCTTGATAAACAAGTGGAGCAAGGTCTCATCCATAGTTCTCTTGCTCATTGTCTCAATTAGTGTGCCTCGGTCAATGTCTCAATTACTATTGTTACTATTGTTTCAATGGTTGCAATATATTATAGTTATCATTTCTTTTTCTAGGCAAGTGCCATTTCATGTGAACAATGGTAATAAACAAGTTGATTGTTAGGTTTACCTCACAAGTTGATTGTTAGGTCTACCTCACGTTTAACTAATGGTCATTAAGAAGGTTGTTGTTTTCAAGTTTTTATTATCATTGGTAAGGTTGTTGTTTTGGAGTTTTTATTCTATCTCTACTTAATAACATGTGTTTATAACAACATAACCACTACCAACTAAATTGAAATTAAAATTATTATTTTATTTATAAAAACTCAATGCAACTCAAAATTAAATTAAGTATATAATCGTATACCTTTTATTTTTAATCTCATTGATAGTGATATATTCTCGATATTTACAACAAAATCCATCAACAAAAAGGGATAAGCCTCGACCAAAACCACCACCATAATGATAGGAACTATAATTTAGATTATTAACTATGTACTTATATTGTTAGTGCCACTGCCACATTCTATTTTCATATTATGATAATAATAAACATGTTATAAAGTATATTTATTTCCTCAAACCTTGACTTTGCATTGTCATAGGAAAATCCATTTTAATGTAAGGATTGTCAAACTCACTGTATTAGACAACGCCTTATTTCAACCACTCTGGTACAAAATTCCCCACTATTGTTGTGATCTATAACATCACAATCACATGATAATTATTGATTATTTATATGGAAAAGTGTAGATTTATTTATTATTTTTAAGATTTTTTTCTCCATTTTTATTTTATTTTTTTATGGGAGAAGCATCTAGCACAACAGGACGATTTGGAAGCATTAACTCGATGATGCAGCCTCAGCAGGCCGATTGTCTCTTTCCAGTGAAAATAATTCTTCAACCAGCATCGTATAGAATGGATTCATTCCTGGAACTCCTATTGCTTCATTTCTCCAGATTTGTCAGGCGCCTTTAAACATGGGAATCAATGGATGCAACGTGGAACGGCCGGACAGTAGCAACTGTCTGGGCATGAAGTTTCACATCTTGCATACAGGGATTCGATCCCTGGATCTTGTACGGCGCGGAATGGTTACTGCATTTAATTAGTTTTTTTAAAGAGTATTTAAATCCTCCATTGATGGCATGTAAGGTTGCCCGCCAAAAACGGATGCCACTGGAGTCAAATGCTGTCGTTTATTTTTTTCTAAAACTGACAAATTATGGACGGTGTCATTTCCTTTTTCTCGAAACTGACATTTCATGGAATTTGAAAACCACATTGTCGTCAGTAGTCACGGGACATTTACCGGCAGCTACGGTCGAAGCATTTACTGTACCGTGAGGGGACGTTTTTGCTGTCAAATACAGTCCCAAAACATCGCCCCAAAACATCTACTCTGTCAAATACGGTCAAAACATTTACTCACTCTGTCTTCATGAAAGTTCAGATTTTGTTTAAAAAAAGCCAACAATGAGTAAGCTGAAACAAAGGCCAATAATAATTAGCCTGCTGCCAGAGTATTCAATGCTGCTAATGGTGGTATGTCTAGACTTACTTACATATCAAGATATTTGACAGTATATATACCAGTCAGGTTTGGAATTTCAAATTTATCCAGTCTGTCAAGAGAAAAAATGATGAAGGTTAAATTATTTTTATGCATGTTACTTCAGGTTTTACTAAAAATCATAAATGTCAAAATATTTTGTATATTGTGTAAATTTCATTGTCATAAAATTTTAAGCTGAGCAGATCCAATCTCAAAGCTCCAGCCATGATCAGTAGAAGACTTGGAAATCACATTGAGTGAGCAAAGTTGGACCCTGAAGCTAAGAAGACCCAGGCTGGAGAGGTGTAATTTGTAATTTGGATGTACTCCCTCAACCTCACCCTCACTGTTGTGCTCTTACCTAATTTCTTGAAGGTTGAAGTCATTAATTATAGTTGTTAACCTAGGCAGTATATACTTATAAGCCTCTGAAATTTTGTTAAAAGAATCAATCAACAGTAACATTCAAACACTGAAATTAACAGGTGACTCTTGTTCTTCAATTCCAAACCTGATTACAACCATTCAATTCGGAAGAGTTTGCATCCTTGAAGTAGGTAAGTTGGTGGCGAAACATGATAAAGCTTGAAGTAGGTAGATTGGTAGAGAAACATGATAAAGCTTGAAGTAGGTAAGTTGGCAGCGAGCACTGCGTTTTTTTTACCGAGCTGTATATTTTTTTTTTAAAGCAATGGAAGTTTCAAAATGTTTATAAAGTATAATATTCTTTCTTCAGCATGAAGTTAAAGTGTAACAACGCCCTGTGTCAAACTGTGTAACTGTATTGATTTGTTTGATTCAAAGGGAAGGAGTTGTTTAATGATTGCTACGCAGTTAGTAAGGTGGCGATAAGCACATAAAGTCAATTTTTGTTTCTGTGTTTTGTTTTTTTCTTGATCAGCGCATGAAGTCCATTTTAGGCACTTAGTTTCGTGTCATCTCTATCGAGGATCACTTATCTCAATTACTTGACGTGAATCCTGGGAATTATTTTGTTTCTGTGTTTTTGTTTTACACGCTAGCATGTGCAAAAGTTTGAATCCTTTGCCTTCAATGGAATTCTTCAGATTTACAATTATATATGTATTTGAGATTATATATGTATTTGAGATTGTTATTTTTTAAACCAATATAGATACATCTTAATTCTGGTTTTAGGAAAGTTAAAGAGGATCAAATTTTTGAGGTGCAACTCCTCCTTTTTATACTCAAATGTTTTATTTCGAAAAAGGTTAGATTGGATATATACAATTTTCATTTACTTAATTTTTTTTATTATTATTCAAGAGTAACATCTGTCATCTCCACTTTGAATTTAGACACATAATCATAGACCTAATACTATATTGGGCTATAAAATGTATCTCTCTAGGCAATAACATCTCGTCTTGTTGTTTATATGGAATTTGCCAACATTTCAAATTCTTAGTTCTATTAGGCCTTCTTTTCTTAATGATCTTGTAGGCACTCATAGTGTTTCCTTCTTCATTATATATATATATATATATATTCACGTTAAATTTGAGCATTCATGGAGACTCTAATCTCAAATCCCCATTGGGGTATTAAGGCATGTCAAAGACGATGTCACTCTTCATCATCTCCTAAAAAATTATTTCCTTAGAAATGTAGACATATTAGCATCTTGGAATCGAACTTATGGATGCTGCCAAAAACAATTGGACCTAGGTTGTCCCAATTCACAATTTGTTAGTTGGATTCAACAAACAACACAACTTTTACCTATAAAGCTCGAAATCCTTCTCTTCAACCTCCAGGGTTCGATTCTCCTCAGTTGCTCGGGATCTCTTCCTCCATGACTTGTGATCTTTCCCATTACTCTTGGCACCGACAACGACAACCATGGTCATGAGGCCATGAATTCTTGTGATTATCGAAAGCCTACCCATGAGAAAAACATCTTCTTACAAGTATTGCACATATGTGTGTAACAAATCTCCTCCAATTCGTCCTCTATTTTGGCCTTATTCCTCCTCTATAACTTCTGAATGACCTCCATAAAAAAACTCTCCTTCACAGTTTTTGCACTCATCATTAATCTCTTAAATTCCTCACTCACCCAATCAATATGCATTGAATAATTGAGGGAATCTTAAAGAGGATGCATATGTGCATTGAGTCCTTACTTTTGGAAGCCCATAAAACATGTGTCAACACTTCATGGTGGGTAACCAAAATTTATGTATAAAGCATGCCTAGTAGTCCAAATTGTACAGAAATCAAACTTCGTAGGTGGTGGTGGGTGGGGGTTGGAATTAAACAAAGACTTGGTGTTGGATAGAAAGTAAAATTGTATTAAACATGATCTTCTCAACATCTTCTACTACTTCCATTGTTAATCTCCAATCTCAAAATTCAATGCTTGTGATGCTTCATTCTTCTACTTCTTTCTTCTTCATGTTGTTTTTTTCTACCACACATCCAAGTTATGAACTAGGTTTTGTTATGTATGCTACATGCGAGGAGACATGTCTACATTATGAAACTACATAGTCGAGTAGTCATTATGTTTACTCCTTGCAATTATTTACAATAAATAGTGGTTGTTTGGTGAATATCAAAACACTCATATTGGGTACTAGAACCCACAATTTAGAAAGTAGTAAAGTCATGCTACGTGATGTTGCAATGAACTATCAAATAACCTATTGTCTCATATGCCCCTCCATCATAGAGTTTGAGAGTTTGAGTCTTATATTTCCTTGAGATATATTTTTGGAAAATGAATTCTAGATATGTCAATCACATGCCTCTTGATTTCATTCACATGAGAATAAGATTCCTAAATGTCTATAATGTCTATACATTTGCACATATTTTTGTGGGAAACCGATGTAACAACTCATAAATTTCATCATCCATTTTCCAAGGTTCCAAACTCTTCCCCTCTATGGGTAATGATTTTATTATAA